>ONZK01000209.1:42826-68697 GCA_900322385.1 Pharnaceum exiguum | reverse complement strand
GGTTACTCTCCATTTTCTCTCTTCGATTGTTCCTTTTATAATAATATAGATATTTAAGTATTAACAAATACAATTTTAGTAATATAATATCTAGTACATTTTATAAATTTATATCAAAATATTTTTTATAAAAAAGTGAGATTGTCTTAATTAGGGTTGGTTCACATCAGACTTGAGCCCGGCTCAAGCCGAGCCCAAGCCTCATGTTTTGAGGCTCGTCGAGCTTCGAGCTGAGCCCAAACCTAGCCTTAGGATAGGTGAGCTGAACCCTAGCCTTAAAGTGTTCGAGCTCGACTCGACTCGTTTACACCCCTAGCTGTCACCCCTTTAGTCTTCCCCGCTTATTTTTCCACTACTTAGGACTAGTTCCTCCTCATCAAAGAATACCCCAATATCAGAGGTTGGTTGGTTCTTAATACTGAATTAAGCAATTGCAGTAATAAGAGTATCGAACTTATTTGCACATTGACCACTCATTGACCTTAAATGCACTTCACTAACATGATTCTTTGCAATCTTGCTCGCCTGACACAACCGCAAATACCTCATTCTAACAACATTACTAATAATAGATGTAGGGATTATAAGTTTACAAAAGGTCAGAGTTTATTCTCGATAATTTTGAAAGTCGAGATTATTATGAAATAATCGACTTAAGTAAGAATTGTTTCGAGAATTTTGCCATATTCTTCTAGCACTTAAAATCGTGGACTAGCTCAATTACAAAGCCTTTGGGTTCTAGGCCCTATCAGCATATACCAATAGTCCAATATGCTTTGTTGTTTGGGCCTTACCTTTGTTTCTTTCCATATCTGTACATTAGTATCGTCCTATCACTCCTATCGGTGTATGAAAAAAGCTCTCTTATTGGCTCTGCCTTTTTTATTTATTACTAGTTATAACCCGTGCCAAAGCACGGAGTTATTATTTTGATTTAAATTAATTTTGGTATAACATGGATTTGAAATTTTAAACATTAATTTAAATGAAATGGGGTTATTATTTTGATTTCAATTAATTTTGGTATAACATGGATTTGAAATTTTAAACATTAATTTAAATGAAATAAGAGAAATAGTTGTTCGCATTAGTTTTTAGCAGTCAAGTAAGATATAGTGAATTGGTAAAGTTGAGCACCATGTTTTTACAATAGTAACACTTTTATTGTGAAGTTATGTGACCTAAAAAATTAAAGTAATACTTGGTTTTCTTTACATGAAACAATGATAAGCACATATTTATTGATCAGCTAGGAACAACAATATAATTTAATATATTTCAATTGCTAAATAAGCCACCTAGGAGCTAGTCATACGAATACATTAATCGATAGTACTATAAAGACCTACACGCTAGTTAAAAGTTAACTTACCTCTTGTTAAAAAGGAAGTTAAATGAGTGCAAAATTACTTCTTATGAGAATAAATGTACTACAATGGCTTTCTCGTTAACATATCACCACGATTAAGCAACTATAATAGCAATACAATAAAGTAGGACACAGTGAGATATTGTTGAGCTACGTCTTTGGTCTTGTTGTCACACATGTGCCTCAAGGCTCGCTCCGCCCTTGCCCTCGGTCTATTTCTCTTCAGCATTGTGGCTCTCCATGGACTCATGGAGTCCCTCCATTTCCTTTATTGAAACTTTGCCATGATCAAAACTCGACACTGTAGCAATGCATCACACACATGGGATATAAAAATTATAGGACCTACATAAACATAAATAGTAGAAAGCAAATAAGTAGGATGTCATCATGAATGACAATTTTAACCAAAAAATAGCAAACATTGCATAGAACTCTTGGTCCAACGAAATAGTAGTTTCATTTAACTACTCACCCTCTTAGATTGGAGCCATCTCTCCCAACTTTCCGTCTTGTTCCATTCAGAAAAGATAATTAAGGCTAGCTTGTTCTTAATCCCTACGGGGCAGGTTTCTTGATATAATTATCAGTGTGTCACGATACATTTCACATGCACGGTTTGCTCCATTCATAATACCTTCATAGATTTAATAGCTTTAGCAGAAATGCAGAATAGGAGAAATCAATGTACAGATGTGGCCAGAAGCCCAGAACAATAGTATCCGTCTAATACACAATGAATACATAATAGCCGCTAAACAACCAAATGTATGTAGGTCCGCTGCTTGAGTATAAGTGACTCTTTAAATTCCCATACAAAAAAAATCTCTGTAGATTGCCGAGAAGCATCAAATTTTATCCTCAGGTGACCGATTACCACAAAAAAAAAAGACAACCAAAAAGCACCATGTTTGGTGTGCAATTATGATCCTATTTGAGCAGGTCAGAGTAAGAATAAGACTGCATAGGAAAAAACTATGGAAGTTTGAACATGCATAAGGGCATGAACTATAACAAATTTACACATCCAGCAATCAAAAGAAAGCCAAAAAAACAAACATTATTAAGAACAATAGATATGCCATTATGTTGGAGGGCATACTGTATGGATTCTGATTGGAGACTGTCACTTTTACTTAGGATAATCAAAACCACACAATTAGCCAATAATTATCATCAGCTCTCCCTTATTTAAGAGGAAAAAAAAAAGAGTTCATTGCACAAACATTTCAGCAAGCCATCTGGGTACATCCAATTTCATCAAGGGTAGACAACTTTGAGTCTTTCATCTAGCATTACTTCTTCTAGGCCTAAAAACTGAAGAAAATAGTGTGCTCTCTTTCTATCTTTATCCATTCCCTCTCTCGTGCTCTTTTTCTCCTTCAGTAAATGTGGGATTGCAATAAGGCCAGTTACGGCAAAAATCAACAAAGATGACTGATACAATGATTCCTCATACAACATCTTCGTACAAAGACAATCCACTATGACTATTAGCTCTTTCAAATGTCTTGCGATCAGTACATTTGCAACAGAAACTTAACCAAGTATTGAAGGTTTATCAAATAGGATCAACTATTCAAAAGACGGCACACTGTAATTGCATCTCAGAATCCATCATACTACTTTGATTATGCATAAAAGACACAGATCATCCTTAACTATAAACTTCAAGGCGTCAAGCAAACTACAGAATTTTACAATATTAGCAATCGAAAAAACTCAACAAACGAAATAAAGAAAGGGGCATTACAATCACACTTTGCTCATCGGAAATCATATAACCTGAGCAGATAGCCCAAATTTTTTTTTAAAGAAAAAATCAATAAAGGCAAATTAATCTAAAATAGTGTACTTGAATTTCCTGTTGTACAACTGACGAAGGATAACAATAACTGGTTGTCACTATATCCATATAAACATTACATCAAACACCTGTGATGCAAAAAATGAATTCGGATGATGGCAAAGTCATTTCAACAATTTATGATATTCGATACTGTTCTTGCAATAGTTAATGAAATAACCTAAATCCAAGCCAAAACTGAAATTCAGAAAATTGAAATGACATCCCACCGAGAAACATGATATCTTTAAGTTATGCCATACGGGTTATACAGTATCCCCTGTTGTTAACCAGGAACATATCAAGTCAACTGCAAGCAACACAGTATAGATCTCATTCGTAAAGAAAAATAACAAAACGTACCTCATGAGTAGCGAAGATGGCACTCTGACTATCAGCTTGAGCCAAGAAACCGACAAAAAGCCCAAAATCATTAAGCGTTGGAAAATTGAAAGCCGAACACTAACATCAGCATCTACAACAACTATGATTTGTATGAACTGTATAATGCTAATACTGCTGATGTCGTGCAATTTATAGCATAATTTTTTTTATTAAATCGGAAAACCCTAGGTTAAATTGGGCGCTGAAAATGAACTTTCAAATTCAAATGGATGGGAAGGGATAACAATTTCTACGGGATATCTTGCTACCATGTTTGCAGAGATTGTTGACGGGATAAAATATCTTGATGCCAAAGGACAGGAAGAGAATCTGGGTTGCTGATTGGTTTCCAAATTCTATATCCGAAGATTCTAGCATATTGGTCGTATGACTCTTCCTTAGCGAGATGATTTATGATATTGGGCTTAATAAGAACTGGGTTCATAATAATCTCGCGGGCCATGTCGCAAAATGAGCACAGAGGAATGTTTTTTTTTTATGTACGTGAAATGAGTAATGGCTTTTTTTATTACACGTAAGCTGTAAAAATTAGTTCCACCTCGGCTTTTTTTTAACAGCTCAGCAATGAAAGCCAGTAAAAAAATGACAGCATATATTTTTCTCCAATAAAAGGGGGTGGAGAGTTCTTTATTTCTCTCTCCAAGGTCTTCTTTTATATAATAGTAAGATGTATCGAAAACTAAGAAATCCCCAAATTGACAATTTGGTCAATTTTGTGATCAACAATGGACATTTTGGTTTAAAAAGTTACAATGTGGACATTATGGTCAATTTTATAGCTTTAAATAGACATTATAGTTAATTTTTTAACTTTAGATGGACAATTGGTTAATTTTGTAGCTTTAAATAGACATTATGGTTATCGATCTTTATAAATTATAACTAACTAGCTATAGTCTTCAGCAAATCTCTAGTTTTCAACAGCTATGAATTACCATACATGAAGTATATAACCCTTGTACAGTTGTAAACTTGTACGATATTTCATGATTTAAGTGCAAATCTTAGACTGTAGCCTCGTTCTATGGTTGAAGAATCACAACTCGACAGCACATTTCAGAATTTATTTTTAAGATGGTACGTTGTTGGTGATTTATTTTTTTATACTCCGTATTCATTTTTTTTGGTGAATTAGCCAGTGATCAATTGGGAGCTAAATCAGGGCCGTTCCTGACATTTGGTAGGCCCTAGGCGAACTTTAAAGTGAATTATATTTTTGGGCCCTAAAATTTCAAAATTTTATTTTTATAAAAATTAAAGTATCACCACCTTGGGACGAAATGCTAATCTGTTTACTTAAAATTTTAAAAATACAACTTAATTATATTAACGCTAACAATAATGTAGTAACATAGATAAAATAAACTAAACGATAGCATCTTTCTCCGAATCATGAAAAAAATATTTCTCCTTGTATTTCTTGACGCAAATTTATCGACAATTGAATTTATATCAATAAAGCTCGACATGTTCTTCTCAATAGATAAAATAGCAAGGCCGTTCAATCTTTCTTGAGACATTTCTTCATGAGAAAAGGTGTTATAAAAATAAGTACAACAAGCTTTTAGCTTCTCGTCATCCAATTCTTTCAGCTTCTTTGCATCACCTAAGAACCCAAAAATATTTTCAAACAACTTCAACTGCTGAAATCTAGTATCCAAAGAGACTCTTGCCATATCCACTACCATGTCAAATAATCAATTTGAAATGTCTTCTCTGGTGATTGTGCTACTTCTTCAACATTACTCTCATCAAACTGTTTTTTCCTAATAACTTTACGCTTAACTGGAAAGATGCGTTTTTTTTAGTTAACAACACAAAGAAAAGAATAGGAAAGTCAAAATTGCCAAAATCTACGGCATGCCAAAATTTCACATCTTCCTTCCTCTGTCACAATTCTTTTGTAGATTATTTATTTGGGCCTTTTTCATATAAAAGTCATATATATATAAGCACTCAAAATTTGGGGCCCTCTCCTTCCGGGGGCCCTAAGCCTGTGCACCTCTGCACCCCTCCCACAACCGGCCCTGAGCTAAACAAGGTTTGACAAAGTGCTCCTTTCACTCATTGTAGACTTGTAGTACACTACAAAAACAACAACTTTGATGAATCCATCTCGGATGGGGTATTGGGGAGTTCTGATGTACACAGCCTTACCCCGAAAATCGGGAGACTGTTTTCAGAATGATCTATAGAAAACCTGTATGAAAACAGCTTTATCCCGTCAATGTAGAATTGTAGTTCACTAGTAATAATAGTACAATTAGGTAATTCTCTTCAGATGAACAAGAACCACATTCTAGATATAAACACTTGTAGGCTTCATATACATTACAGGTAAGTGCCTACTTGCTGGTTTGGCTTTGTGAGTACTTAGGAGTGGGAAATGAACTGAAATCGATAATTATTGAAGGCACCAAACTAAAGTCGATCAAGTGGAAGAGAACATGCCTATGCGACTATGCCCGCCAACTCGCCAAGGCACCAATGAAAGGCCTAACACGCACATTGCTTGCTTCCTTTTTCCTCTGTAGTCTCGATACATTTGCAGCCAAGTTAGAGATCAAATGTAAGCAAGTTTGTGAAGCTTCATAGTCATTGCAATCTTGCAATCTCGAGGACCATACTTGATTGTTTTGGCTAGGGCTTGTGGTCCCTGAGAACTGTAGTCAATTGCTGACATGTCGACGTGTAAGTAAAATCAAGGGATTATGGACTATAGTATCAAATAGTTGCAGATAATATTATACAAGGAATTTTTTGATCCAGTCTTTTGAGAAAGGCAGTCAAGGGGGATATGTGACCCAAGTGAGGCATAATAATGGAAACTTCAAAAGGACCATTGTAAAGCCATGTGAGCTATGAGATTTAGGCGTGGCCTGTTATTGCTTGTCTCCTAGGTCGAAACATTTGAGCCTTATTTCACCAAATAATTCCTGTTAACTTTTGCTTTGCTCTTCATTACTTTCCTCACTCTACAACATGTACGCATATTCTTTTGTTAATTGTAGTATATCCTTAGTAACTTGGAACAAATTTTAGTATTTGGTAAAGCTTTAGTTTGTCCTGAAATGTGGGTTTCACCATCTTTTTATGGTTTTGTACCATCTGAGTACCTTAGCGCCAAAAGGAACTGCTCAAAGCTATTCTCTTTTTATAAAAAGTCGCCAAAAATGATACTCGTGTGTTTAGAGCTCAAAATATACAGTAACCAAATCTACATCTGGTGATTCAGAAGAATGACATGCTGAAATATAGTGAATGCGAGGACAAGAAGAAGAATGAGGATCAGCAGAACAACATGAAGAAACATATGCAACATAATGATGTTCCTAAAAGCTGTACAAGAGATTACTAGTGACCACCCTTCTGAATGAAATAACAGGCCTACCTCACTGTCGTTTTCCCCTCAATTTCCTACAATTCTAGCCCTACAAATTTCAGCAAGACATAGCCGGTAAATGACAATCAATGACCATACTACACTAAAATTACTACGAGAGGAGAAACAGCAAAGAGAACCAGAAGAAACTAAAGGAAAAAAGAAGGAAATCAGCCTTGATTAGAAGGCTGTTTTATTAGAGGCTGAGACGTTTTGACAGCTTCTTCAGCTGGGCTCTTCACCTCCGTTAGTAATGCTACTACTTCTTTCATGGTTGGCCTCTCTGACGGCGCCGAATTAACACAGAACATTGCTATTCCAAGTGTTTGAAGCATTTCTTGCACCATTTGATCTGGTAGGCTCTGTAGCTTCGCGTCTAATACTGATACTGCTGGTTCAAAGCTACCCATCTTCTTCTTCACCCACTCGACTATGTGGAGACCATCTCCCATTTGGTTTTCAACTGCACTTCGCCCACTAAGGATTTCCAGAAGTACCACTCCATAACTGTACACATCGCTCTTTTCCGTTATGTTCATTGTGTAGCCATACTCTGCAATGTTACATGTAAATGTTGAGATCATATGCATAGATGGTAAACTAGTAACAACACCAATTTGTCATTCTAAAGATAAGGCAAAAAAAATTGCATAAGTGGTCTAATATGCATCGAAATTTTTATCCTTAATGAAGTTAGTATAAACCAAATCAAGAATGTGGCATGTCTATTCTGAATCAGCAACCAACCAAAGCCAGGACCTACAAGTGTGATTTCCAAACAATGACCAACAGGATATGTCCTCCAGCTTAACAAAAGAACATGAATATGCAACTTGGTGCAAATGATATACGGAGTAACATGTTTTTGCAAGAAAACATGATAATTTGAACATGGAGCATTCAAGTTGTACATGCCAACATAAAAATTGGTGGCTGATAGATTTTTTTCTTGCGGCACATATCTAATAAACATAAAGCCCTTAAAGCATCAATTATTTTAAGCAGTATCCTGATCGAAAAAAGGAAGAAAGGATGACCATTCTGACAATTATTAAAAATATATGGCTACCAACTTCCAACTGTAGTGTAAGTCAAGAAAACTTGCCTGGAGCAATGTATCCGTAGGACCCTGCAACTTTGGAAATTGCATGGTGGTAACTGGGAGTATGCATGAGCTTGGCCAATCCGAAATCAGCCAGATAAGCTTCATATTTCGCATCAAGAAGTATGTTATTGCACTTGACATCTCTGTGAATTATCGAAGGCACACAATCATGATGAAGATATGCAAGACCCTGTGCTGAACCAACCGCAATCTTGTACCTTGTTTCCCAATCCAGATTCCGATTACCCTGTAATAACTGTTGAAGGTTGCCATTTGGGATGTAATTGTACAGAAGCAGCTTTACACTCTTATTGGAACAATAACCTAGCAACTTCAGAATATTTCTGTGACGAATATGCCCTAAAATTTGGATTTCAGCTGCAAATGAGTCTACAACTTCATCTTCCTTTTTCGTTTTCCACAGTTTCTTCACAGCAATAAACTCTCCATTAGGCATTTCTGCCTTGTACACAACTCCGGCGCAGCCTTTGCCGATGATGTTCTCATCTTTCAAACAATCTAATATGTTGTCAATAGTGAAACTCAACTTCTGAAATGGAATAAAAGTCCATGGGTAGGAAAAATCCTCAGCCCCTGATGGGTTACCAGTACCACAACCAGATTTCTCCACAATGTACTTGCGGTTTCGTGAAACAACCATCCAAGTGATTATAAGTACCATTATTACACAAAATAGGATCATGAATGTCAGAGCAACAGTTTTTGCTGACCTTAACCCACTCTTCCTAAATAGACTTGAAGAACAAGTAGACCCATCGAGGGACTTGCAGAGGTTTTTGTTCCCAAGGAAGGACTTTGTTGTTAGGGTTCTAAAAAATGGTGTAACAGGGATTGGACCGGAGAAATTGTTATAGGAGACATTCAAGGAAGTGAGGCTTGTCATGAGACCAAGGACAACAATCTTCCCAGAGAGCATGTTGTGAGAAATATCAAGAGATTGCAGCTGTGTCAACCCAGACAAAGGCTCAGGGATTTCACCTGTGAGAGCATTGTTGCTCAAATCCAAGCTAATAGTTAAGCTTGTCAAGGAACCGATTTCCGGAGGGATTCCGCCAGAGAGGTTGTTGGTGCTCAAATCGAGTAAAGTAAGCTTCTGTAGGTTCCTAATGGATTTTGGAATAGGCCCTGATAGCATATTGTTGTTGAGAATGAGTTTATTCAGGTAGCTGAAATTTCCAAAACTCTGAGGGATTTCCCCCGTGAAGCTGTTTCGACTAAGATCAAGTTGCTCGAGATTAACAAGCTCCCCTAGTTCATCAGGGATCCCCCCTGTCAAATGATTATTATGCACATCCAACAGCTCAAGAACTGTGATATTACCAATTTCACGGGGAAGACTGCCCGAAAAACGATTCATGTACAAGTCAAGAAACACAAGATTCTGCAGCTGCCCAATCTCTCTAGGAACCAGCCCAGAAAGCTGATTTTCTCCAAGCCTCAATCTTACCAAAGACTGACAGTTTGCAACGCTCTTAGGCAACCCACCGGTTAAAGAATTTCCCAACAACAACAGCTTACTTAGCTTCTTCAGACCAAAAATCTCCTCAGGTATCTTTCCGGTTAGTTTATTCCTAGAAAGATCAAGCGTATAAAGCTCACTGCAGTTTCCGAAAGCAGCAGGGATTGTTCCAGAAACAGAATTACCCCACAGGAAAAAGCTCTGCAAGTACTTAAGATTACCAATCTGCTCTGGAATTGTCCCTGAAAGCTGATTCTTGTCCAGCTGCAAAGTAGTCAGGCTTGTGCAGTTGCTCAACTCCCAGGGAATCAAACCTGTAAACGAATTATCCGACAAATGAAGCTGCTGTAACAGAACCAACTTCCCCAAATCACCCGGAATCTCCCCGGAAAGATTATTTGCGGATAGGTCAAGCACAACCAGTGAAGAGCTATTTGACAACTCTGGCGGGATGGTTCCAGATAATGCATTACCCCACAACAACAAACTAGTCAGCTGTTGAAGCTTACCCAGCTCCGGGGGGATCGAACCCGTCAATTTATTCAGATGCAAGTAAACATTAGTAAGCTCAGAACAAGAACCCAGTTGTGGCGGAATCGAACCTGAAACCTGAGTATCATAAATAGCCAAAGTCTGCAGATTGACCAAGTTCCCAAATGAGGCAGGAATGACCCCAGTGAGGCCAGTAGCAGCAACACCAAAAGTTGTCAGATTGGTAAGAGACCCAAGCTGTGGGGGGATTTCACCTGTCAGATAAGGGTTACCCCCAAGCCTAAACTGCTGAAGCGACTTCAATGAACCCAACTGAGAAGGTATTGAACCATTCACCACATTGTCCTGCAAACAGAGGACTTCCAGAGAGGTGAGGTTGGCCAGCTGAGGGGGTATTCTCCCAACCAACCTGTTGGCATTAAGGTACAGAAACTGCAGGGAAGACAGTGACCCAAGTTCCTGGGGGATCGGACCGGAGAGATTGTTGTCAGAGAGGTCTAGAAGCCGCAAGTATTTAAGCTGGCCAAGCGACGGCGGGATTTGGCCAGAGATGTTGGTGGAGGATAAGTTGAGGAGCTGAAGGGATGATAGGGATGACAACTGAGAAGGAAGTGATGAAAGGTTGAGAAAAACATTGGGTAAAGAGAGAGAAAGGACTCTCTCCTGTGGGGAGCATGTTATGCCTTTCCATGAACATGGGGTTGAAGATGATGAGTCCCAAGTTGACAAGACTGAACTGTGTGATTTTGCTGAATGGTCTGCTGCTGACAGCAGAGACAACAGTACTTCACCATCAGGTGATAAACAGTTTACAGAAAGAAACAGTCTTGTCAGACTCAAACAGAAAACACCCACCAGATAGAACACTGAAAGTACACTAACAAAGTTGTTGTTCTTCCCCATTTTTGTGCTCAGAAAGACAGTATATTTACTTTTACTTTTATTTTTCTAGGGGAAGAAAATGAGAGAAAGCAGATGAAGAAAATGATGATGATGGTGGTGAAGGTGAAGGTGGTCAAAGGCCATCAGGCATTAGCTAAGGAAGGGGAGACAAGTTACTGTTTTTGCTCTCATCACTTAGTTTTATCATTAACATCTATGCTTCAACTTCACACAAATGTTGCTATTAGTTTTGCATGTGAAAGAAAGAAACACCCAGAAAGAAGACAAATAAAATACAATGTGAAAAGGGTAGAGGTTTTTTCAAGCTGAAGGATGAGAATAAATGTTTTTGGATACAGTGAAGATGAATTAAATGCAGTATCAAAGCAGATACTAATATCTCTTACCAGAAATTAATCAAGAAAACTTGCTGCCTGCCTGTTAGGCTGCTAGCTTGAACTGTACAAAAAATGTTGTAACATGTATAACATGCATGTAACTTGTGAGTTACTATGAGTTTTGGAAATGTTTGTTAGTAGTGTCTAGAGAGAGAATGGAGTAGGGTGGCTGGAGGTGGGTGAGGTGAGTATTAAGTTTTTTTGTTGGGTTCAAAGCTCAATGCTGGCTTCTAGTGCAAAAGACTGTACATTTGGATACAAAAGAGAGGAAGAAGGTGAGGGACTGAGTGAGAAAGCAGCTATAGCTTGTGTAGTGTGCAGTGCGTTTTTGGAAGTACGAGTATTATCATTAATTAAGTGCGGTTACAATTAATTAATTTAATTTTTGTATTTTTCAAGTGCCGTGATATCGGCGCCACAAGTGTGCTGCTTTTTGGGGTTTGGTTTTGCAGTAAGTATAAGTTGAAAAAGTTTTTGAGTTTTTTTTGTTTTTATTACAACCTCCGTCTCAATTTATTCTTGGGTATTTCTTTTTTGAATGTCTCGATTTGTTTTTATGGTTTCTTTGTTTGGTATGTTGTTTTTGGCGAAATGACAACTTTGCCCCTACTAGTTGCTCCTAATTACTACTCTTCCACCTACCATTTCTAGGGATGGCAATGGAGCGGGTTTGGAGCGGGTGGAGCTAGACCCTATCCATATCCATTTATTTTCCATCATCCATCACCCGCTCCATATCCATTTATAATATTTCTCACCCGCCCATATCCATATCCATGGGTGGAGCGGATTATTGGATACCCATTGGATTTTTGAATATAAAAAAAATTGAACCAAATTGTACATAAATGCGTACAAAGAAAGAAAATAATGCAAGTCTTATACAACAAGTCAAAAAAATTTTAATACAAACATAAGTTGAAATGAAGTAACATCGAAAAGCTAATAAAAGTATAGTATAAAAGCTAATTGTACAACAAATCTTTCTTTTTTAGGAATAAAAGTAATAAAAGTATAGTATAAATGTTATTTTTTAAAAAATAATATTATTAATAGATAAATGGATATCCGTTGGATTCTTACGTGGATGAAAAATTATCATCCAATCCAACCCGCTCCATATCCAAACCCACTCCATATCCATTTAGTCTGTTTCCCACCATCATATGTAACACACAAGGGCATTATAGTCAATTACAAACAAATGGCCCACTACATAAAAAAGGAAATATACCATTTTGGTTACCTGACATATAGCATAATACCAAGTTGGTACCCGCTTTTTTCAATATTCCAAAATAGTTACCTGACTAATTAAAGTTTGTACCATTTTGGGTACCTCATTGGTTTACGATACAGAAAATCGTGAAAATTGGGGCTATTTTGGTCATTTTAATATCCAAGTTAGTCTGTAGTGTACTTTAACTCCCTAACTTAATAAAAGAACAGAAGGTTTAATTAAAAAGAAAACAATTCCCTCCAAATATCCAAAATTAATAAAAGAACAAAAACCCTAATTTTTGTTTTCTTTTTCATTATACTTCTATTCTTTTATATTGTTAAAGTGGAAAACTGCATTTCAGACAAATTGGGATGCTAAAATGACCAAAATAGCCCCTATTTTCACGTTTTTCAGTGGCGAAAACCAGACAGGTAACCAAAATGGTACAACCTTTAATTAGTCAGGTAACTATTTCGGAATATTGAAAAAAAGGGGTACCAATTTGGTATTATGCTATATATCAGGTAACCAAAATGGTATATTTCCCATAAAAAAATGTGCCAACCTCAAACCTTAAGAATAAATTGAAACGGAGGTTGTATCATTTATCAAGGAAGAAGTGAATAACTAATTTAATTTGGATAGCAACGTAAATAAAAAAAAAGGATACAACTTCGCAAGACAAAACTTACAAGATACGATTATCCATCCCTAAGACTGGTTTCTATTATTGTTATTTTTTTTGGATGAACTAAAAAGACTGTCGAGCATTCTTTTGTATAAGTAAAAAAAAAATTGGGTGTAAATTCTACAGTAAGGGACATATTTTAAAAATTCCACTAATCCATCTGTTTAAATTGAATGTGTTTTTTTAACCATATGACTGATATTAAAAAAACATCATTTAAAGTTATTTAATGAACAAAAAATAAAATGTTCATCAATTTTACCCCTAAATTAAATTGTAGACATTAAATTTTTAATTAAAAATATAATAAATGTTAGGGGTATAATAGAAATATAATATAATATATAAAAGAGTAATTAATATGGGAAAAATTTTCGAGAAAAAAATTTCACCAAAAAGAACCTTTATTTTAGTACGGAATGAGTACTTTTGTTGAGGTGAAATATTCCAATACATTCACATTTTTATTTCAACAAATCTTTGGTACACCGGGTGAAATTATAACTAATAATAATGTACTAACTAATTGTATTTATAGGTGAGCAATGGGGTATGTGATATAATGCTTTGTACAAAATAATTATTTATGTAAAATATAGAATAAAATTAATCGAACATTTGATACATTTCAAGTGGGATGCTCATGTACAATTAGGTATGTAAAATTAGGTATCCAGAGACCAAGAGGATTGAATCTAACTTGAATGTACATTAGAAACATTTCAAGTGGGATGCTAATGTACAATTAGGTATACGGAGAGTCGGAGACCAAGAGGGTACAAGGGGTATCTTGGGAAAAGGTGGTATTGATGATCAACTGATAATACAGGAGGGAAGATGGATAGAAGGCAACTTAGGAAAATGTGAAAGGTGTAGTTAAACAAAGATTGGAGGAAGCAAGCAATTCAATGTCTTTTTCCTTCGTATGGGACTAATCGAAATCCGTTTTTGCTTAAATTAAATAAAATCCTTAAACTATAGTAGTAGGGTACTGTTCTTCTCTGGCGGTATGGTTTCCGAGGCGCGAAAACATATGAAAGCTTTCAAAAAAACTGGCTAACGATTATCATTAAGCTCTGCTGAACGCGTATGTTCAAACGAGTGTTCGACCACTTGGCCACGGATTCCACTGAAATACTCCTATACCTTACCTGAAATCCTAAATACAGTACTGGTGCTTCTTTTTTTTTAGAACAACTTTATTGAACATACTGGATACTTTTGGTTCTTTTAGTTCGTCGACTATTTCCCATGTACGTAGGTACATTATTTTGTATTATTTTCTTTTGGACGCTCGGTAATTAGGTTCATTATAAGTCCATTTGATCCCGCAAACAACTTCGCTGTTTGAGAAAACAAGGGTAATGGGTTAAGATTGCGTACATCATGACCCATGAGCACCCCCATTAAATGGGGATTTACCCTCAATTGTTTGTTGTTGTACAAGTCCATTTGATGAATTCATCAACTGCTAATATATACAGGTACTGTATTTATAAGTTGTATCATCACACATTTTTGTTAAATAACACTCGAACAACGGCCTTCAATACTAAGGGTCCGCTCTAAGAACTATTCACCCCAGCTCCAGGAGTATTCGTTTTAATTATCCGAGTATTCCGTTACAATTTATAAGCTCCATTCAGTTCAGTTACATTCGATAAGAACAGATCAAACATACTAGCCCATTGTCAAATAAGGGCTCGGCAAGGTTAGATGTTTACCGTCAACACTAGTGAAGTGCTAAATTGAGTAGGTTAATCAACTATCAAGGGCGGGGCTGGTTGCTTGGTGGGTGTATTTTGGGAGGAGGGCAAAAGGAAACTTGTGACTTGTGACTTTGTGAGTAACCTAGAGTCACATGCTAAGATTGAGAAACATAGAGAGAGGGAACTTGCAGCCTGCATTAAAGTATGAGTATCTTAAGGCACAGGTAACGATTAGGTTCATTAATTAATTAAATAAATGACAAAGTTTGGTACTTGGGGTGTTTTGACTCTTTTGCTGCAGTCTGCTGTTCACCCACACGAGGCATTTATCATTAAAGTCCTAAGCTTGGTGTATGATCAGATAAGACAATCCAGACTTTGTGATAGCTAGATTTGGCCTAATTTTGGCAAAAACTATTACAAATTGTTAGTAAGTTGTTTGTACTTGAAAGTAATTATCTGAAATTCATTTTAGTGGTATATGTGTACTATATACAAGTCCATGACAAACGAATTTTATCAACTCTTCCAAAGTATTGGAACAGGCAATATGAAGATTTTAGTGCCCAAAAAAGAATCTTTACAGTAGGATAATAATATAGGACAATTATGGGTTGAATTGAAGCCTTGTTAAGTTGTTTACTAAGCGAGTCATGATAGTCAAACACTGTGTACTACTAAAGTTTGTTCTCACTCCCTTGGCATAAGGTGCGGTTCCTGTAACAGTATGGTGCATAACGGCAAATCATACATGGGTGGTGTAACTTCATTGAAGTCAATCTCAAAGCAATCAGAATAATCAAAAAATCTTACTTGTACGTTTAAGATAATTCCATTTTTCAGTTCTCATGTCTCCAATTCTCCATAAAACGATCTAGTCTACTGGAAGGGAGGGGGGAAGAGGAGCAAAGCCTCCAAAACCTTAAGGTCTCGTCATCATATTCGAGTAGTGTCATTCTTTCATAGTTTCATGAATACATGACTTGGCCCCTTTTTGCTCGGTGGCAAGTGCCTAAGTGGTGAATTGAAATAGAGTTGGTATAAAGAACACTTGTTTGAAGCTTTTAGCTGAACTGAAATCCGATCAGAGTTGATATAAAAACGCTTACTTGAGCTAAACAAACAAGGAAAAAAGAGAGTAGAATTGAGATAAGTAGATTAAGTAGATTAGGAAGAAATCTAATCGAAAAGAACTGTTATCTTTACACATTCCTAATGGCAAAGTGCAGTGAAGTGTTCATTTTCCATCTATTGCAGGATCCACTCAAGACCTTTACTGGCTTAACACTCGAAACAGGATAAATAACTAGGCTTTTTGTAGTCCTTAGTCCTTACAATAAAGACGAGGTTGTGTAGAAGACAAATCTAGGACTAACAGATGTCAACTTGGCCTGAGTTGCTCTTGTTTCACTATGTTCAGCTACAAAGTTGAAAGTTAAGGAAGATCAAGGCACGACAGCACTAACGTAGATGATTTCCTATCATTTTCCTTTCCAATCTTCTTGGACAGAGTATGATCCCCATCTTGATCAAGTTACGTTTCTACGTACAATACATATAATTCACTGTTTTCAAGGGGCCAAAAGTATCGCTCAAGCTAAGAATTTGTCTAGTAGCTAGTAGGCACCCTTGATATCTAAGCAATAGAACTGCAGATAAGCCTCTTTCAAAGTCATCTAATTCCAACCTGATTAAGAATCTTTTAAAGTCAGATGATTTGGGGCCTTAAGATGGTCAGAGTGAGTTAAACATTCGAGTCTTATTCGAGATCCTAATTAAGTCAATACATTGGCAAATGGTTGGAGTTTATGCGGATGAAACACCATGCTTTCCCAAAATGAAGAAAAAGGTCAGGACAGTGTAAGGGGAACTCAAGGGTCACACACTTGCACATACTCCGTATATACCAGGTCTACAGCAAGGACAAGAAAATTGAGGATCATTTAGATTTTATTACATCTTCCAGGCTCTAAACTAGCCTGCTAGGGAAGATTGATGATAACAAAACGAATTCCAGCTGCATTCATCTTGGAATTACGGCATCCGCATCAGGAATTAAAAACCTACTATAAGGGCTTGCCTGGATTGTAGGTAATAGGCGAGCGATGTTTACTAAAGTAACTATTACTGGGGTTTTCAGAACGCAATGATTTCTCCCCAAAAGCAGTGATACGTTACCCCCAACCCTCCCCTCAGACATTATTCCCCCTACCCATTCTCTCTCTTCCTCCACGGAGCAGTGGGCAACAAGTTCCATTTCCATCCTCATCTCTCCATCTTTCAAGTTTCACCGGCAAACCAAACCAGCATAATAACTCCTCCAGTAATCAGTAGCCACAGCAACAATGCCACCAGTGATGATTCCTTGCTGAATCATCCTCCCCTAAATTAGTAGGGATAATCCTGGTGTGGCCTAGGTCTGAAAATAACCCCTGAACTACACGTGAGAAAGCAAAGGATAAATGCACTTCTGAAACCAAACTGAGGTGACAAGCTTGTGAAGGTAACTAGGGCACTGGCTAAGAAGATGACCTTGGATAAACTATGCATTGAAAGAACATAAGATGCCTGAGCTTGGGTTCATATGAGTGTGGCCTTGCTGGTGAGCAAAATTATGCACAAGGCTAATTTCAGACACATATAAACTACCAGTCAGTATTCACCGCTCACCAGCAATACTCTCCTCTCAAGCACCGAACCTTAAAACACACCTCATATTTGGACCGCAGTGAACTTGTGAGTATGGTCTAAAAATTCACCCATTAGAAGACTGAATGAGTCCACTTAGAGACGGGGAATTGCAAGTTAGCGATGCAGTAGAACAGCTGAATCCTGATTCCTAATAATGTCTGATGGCATTTTGAGTACCCTTCCGAACTAGATAATTTTTTCAGAGCAAATGAACAGTTCTCCAAATTCCTGACATGACGACTAACGCATAGATACAAATCGGAAGATGAATATGACTGTTCTAAAGCCCAGCTTCTTGGCAGAAACAAACAGTTCTTGCTCTTTTCAGTGCAAATGCCAAAAAGAGCAATTGCATATGAAACTTATCTTCCATTAGATACCAAGAGAACGGTAGTGTGCTGATGAAGTCAGGCTACCTCTATGCCATGTCAGGTTGCTAAACTAGAGGGAGCAGGCTTAATGAATACAAACTATCATGCTGCTGTACAGAGGGACACTCTATCCTACAAGTCTACACGAGCAACCATACCACTTTGGTTGTTTGGTATACCAGGATAAAGTAGCAATTATGAAGCGATTGTAAATGCAATTTTCCACGCAAAATGCTTGAAACTTGAATAGTCTCAGGAAAATCTATACTACTTATGACTTACCTATAGTAGGTTGGGCAAGGCGGCAACCGGCAAGCTACTTTCTCCAATTTGTGGGATGTGGTTGGTTGCCAACAAAACATATCACTCGTTTCCCTTCTGAAGCCAGCCTTCATCACACCTATAGTTTTGAATAATTAAGCAGTCCATAGAATGACCGACATAAACATCAAAAAGCACCTGTGCGTATTTTGAAAAAAGAAAAGAAAAGAAAGATAAATACTCCCAGTTATAAGCATAAGTAGAAGGAAACACAATGACCTTGTGATTCACGACAATCTATCAAGCGTCCCAGGCAGGACATCAATATCTTACATTACTACTGGCCTAATTTGGCAAGAAAAGCCAAAATTTGATGAACTGTTCAAACCATTATACTTGAAAATGCAGCTCTAAACTTTGAAGTCGAGAACTAAAGCCTCTCATAAGAAACTATTGACCAGAAAGGAAAGAGTAGAGAGTTGTAACATTTTGTGTACAAAGAGAAAATCCTTTTGGAAACTTCACTATTGGGGGAGGAAGCACCTCTAGTGGATGTTGCACTGTCCATCACAAGGTGATTCGAAACTACTTATTCTTAATCAGCTTTACCACTAGGATTCAATAACAAAGCTAGAAATCACAATCTACAATAAATGTCTTATCACGATAACTCACAGAACACCTCCAATAGACGTAAAACCCTCCTCCAAAAAGTACATTTTTCCAGGGCGTCACATTCATTCCTTATTTCCTTATTTCCTCTTTGGTATCCCAACATTCAGGCCTGACGAATACTATCTCCATTTGGAAAAGAACAATCTGCAGGAACTTTCGTCACTTGAAACTACTACCATACATTTCCGAATGATAGTTACGGATTGATATGAAACTTCTACTTATGTCCTTCAAATCATACTCTCAGCAACTTCTCTATATATCAGTCTCGAAACCACAGCAATCCTAGTCACTTTAGTTTAATCTGAATTTTTAAATTTGAGAGTTCCTTCTAAATCGACAACCAATCAAGATGGAGCTAATCTTCATAATTACCCCAATTGACATCGAAGGAAGAAAACTGCCAACTAACAATATAAGTGTCATAGCCTCATACTTTTGTCTCAAGTACAGTTTCAAAAGGCACATTCAAACAAAGAGCTCACAAACAAGTAAGCAGCATGAAATGCAACATATATAAGAGCTGACAAAGATCAAACAATGTACCACATCAAAACTTAACCATCCAACATAACAATTCACAATACACAGCCACAAAATTACCAAATTCTGCAACCAATATTATTGAAGTTCAACAACCTTCCAAGTTCCAACTTAACTAACTCATATGAAAGATCATTCATCAAGCTTCCTCATCCCATACAATAAAGACACTAAATAACAAAAGAAAGATTAAAAAACCTTTAATGAAAAAGCTAACAATTAATCCTCCTCCAACTGCTTAAACTCAGCCTTAAGCTGCTCAATCTTAAGCCCCATAGACCTAAGAATAGCTTCTCTCTCCTTACCATCAACTTTCCCCAACAAACCATCAAACAAATCAAGAACTTCCTTAACAGCAGCCTTAGCACACTCAGCTTCTTCATTGAAGTAAACAGTCTCTTTAGAATCCATAGCAGCCTCAATCTCCTCCCTTGCTTCAGCAAACTTTATGTTTATTTCATCTATAACTTTGTCCTTATCAAAGGGGGTTGGAGTGGTACTGTTAGAGTATGGCCTTAGATTGAAATTTGAGAATGTGGGTATTGTTAAAGGTTGGATTTTGGAGGTGGGTTTTGAAGGGATTGTTGAGTTGTGGAAAGTTGAGAGAGGTTTGGATGAGAAAGAGTGGAGTGTGCGTTTTGGTGAGTGGTATTTTGTGAGGATGTTGTACAGGGTTTTTGATGATCTTTGGTGGATTGTCATTGCTGTGATTGTATTTGGTTTGTGAGAGGAGAGGAGAGAAACAAAGAGTGCCTAATATTGACGCTCAAATGAAATGAAAAGGAGAAAAATGCAGAGATGCTATTAAGCTAAAACTGCTAAAGGGTGTGAATGTTCTCCTTCCTTTTTGCAGCTACAGACTACAGATTTCGGACTTCAGTTGGATGATGGGTTGTTTCTTGGGCTTGGGCTGTTTTGGATCGGCAAGTCTTTGGTACACCGGGTGTACGGGTACATCCTGTTGATTTATAACTAATTTACAAAGGGACTGACTAATGACATTAAAAATGTGACTAATGATAAATGTAGTAATACTAGTTACACCCGGTGTACCTAAGAATTGGAGGTTTTGGATTGGTGGGTTTATAGTTTGCACTTTGCAGACTACTATCTTAACCTAAATTATAGAAGTATTAATTAAATGGATTTTTTTTTTGAACCTGTTTTATGTATAAGATTAATTATCATACAAATTTGAAGTTCTGCGTTACCATTATTCAAAGCCGAAATTGTTGAGAATAATCCATACTTCGGGCGATTATCCCAAATTAATCACAATTTTAAAAATTGTTGATAATAATCTCTACTTGGACCCTCATAGACCGAAACGATCTAATTAAGTTTTATTATAACAAGTTTTTTTGATAAATTTAACCTTTCTTTAGCCCATCAATTTTAATTTTGGCTATGAAATACATTAATTCAAATGGATATATATAGCCAAAGTTCTAATTTTACATTTTTGACATATTTCAAAATGTCATTAGACCGTTTCGGGCTAAAAGGGTAGAAGTAGGGATTACTCTCATCAATTTTTGAAGTTGAGATTATTTTCGGATAATGGCCGAAGTAGGGATTGTTTGCCAACAATTTTGGCAAAAAAATTATATGAACCCGTTTTATATATGAGATTGGTGTTTCGGGGTGGCCAGATCTGGGCTGAGGCATGTCTTCTGACGGGTGAGCAGTGGGTGGAAGGATGGGCCGCCGGGGAGCTGGTGGTAGTTGTGACGAAGGACGAGGAACAGCTCTGGGTACCTGCATAAGCGGGCCTCGACCCGGGTGACCGGGTCGGGCCCCCTCCGATGCTAAAGTCACGTACTTTGAGAGAGAATATGATGAGAGAGAGTAAATAGGAGTAGAGAGAGAAGTGTGTAACCCTTTTTCTGTGGTTTGCAGGTCAGTATTTATAGACAAGGCCGGGTGCTGACTCAGCCTTGTGGGAGCCACCGGCCCCGACGAGGACTGAGGTCCTTGTCGGACGAGGACTGAGGTCCTTGTCGGACGAGGGCTGAAGGCATCTATCCTCGAAGGCGACTCTTCATGCCCTGTTTAAGGACACCCCTATACATTTGCCCCTAAGTCTAATATGGTTGACTCTTTGTCGACCATGTTGGACTTGAACTGTAGGCGAGTTATGCTCGGGTGTGATATAGAGTAATTGACCCTGATAAATTGCTACCTCGATAATTAAGCCTCGTATTTCGGCTTTCCTGGTACGAGGAAGACGCGGAGACGCTTGCTCTTTCTGTTGCCCGATGAGGGTCTAGGCTGAGATATGAAGGGAGTTGTTTTGCGTGCTTCGAGAGTGATACTTGGAGATAATGAAGGGTTGTTTGATGTCCAGCTATGTTCTTTGTTCGTCGATGCCCCAGTGTGGGGTCGACGATTGTTGTTCCTTGTTCTTAGCACTGTGAGCTTCAGCATACCTAGTACATTTGCCCCCAAGGCTAATATGGTCACTTTTTCGATTGGCCATGTTAGTCTTTATTGCAGGCGGGTGAGTATTCCCATATAGTTGTGTATGGACTCTTTAACTGATTTTTGATGCTGTGAGTAAAGGCTGAGAACCTCGCACTTTATCACAAACTAACCCTTCATTTGAAGTTAACGAAGGGGTCCCCGCTCCTCAGCGAGTGATGCTGGAGAGCGGAGTTACAAGATTATCGTTCTTACTGCCCCAACTTGATAGTATGCTTGTCACGTGAGCATGAGGTGGATTCATATGACTGTCAAGTGCGCCAATGTACCAAGAATCAAAGTGTGAGGTGACTTTTGCTAGTTGTCGTTAGCTGTTCCTCCTCTGTTCTCGTTTAATATTTGCTCCTTGTTTGAGAATCTAACATAGTGTTCCCTTTTCTTCCCTCTTCGGGATAGTGCAATATGTCCTTCAATAGTTGTTCCTCGTTCGGGGTTTCTGTATGATGCTTTGGACTTTCTCTTTAATAGGCTAAGTTTATATTGTATATATTCTTCCCTCCTTAGGGTAATAATCTCCTTTCTCCGCTCCTCGCTGGGAGGGTTTTGTATAGGTCGTGTATACTTTTTCCTCTTTGGGAAAAAGATCGTAACTGATGTTCTCCGCTCCTTGTTGGGCGGGTTTTATGAGATGTTTCTGATGCTCTGTTAGGGATTAACTTCAAGTTGTGTATGCTCTTCCTCCTTGGGTAACGGAGCATAATCTTCGATCTTTGCTCCTCGTTGGGAGTGTCAGTGTTTCTGATCTCTTTTAGAGATTCACTTCAAGCTGCGTATATTCTTCCTCCTTGGGTAACGGGGCATAGTCTTCGTTCCCTGCTCCTCGTTGGGAGTGTGTCAAAGAGTGTTTCTGATCTCTTTCAGAGATTAACTTCAGGCTGCGTATATTCTTCTTCAAAGAAGTCATGGGGCATAGTCTTCGTTCCCTGCTCCTCGTTGGGAGTTAATAAGACAACAGAGCATAACTCCGATCTTTGCTCCTCGTTGGGAGGTAATTGAATAATAGATAAAAACATCTGATCTTCTCTCCTCGTTCAGAGGTAATAGAATAATAGATGATAACATCTGATCTTCGCACCTCGTTCGGAGTTGATAAAATAATTGATAATAGCATCTGATCTTCGCTTCTCGTTCGGAGGTAATAGAATAAAAGATGATAACATCTGATCTTCGCTCCTCGTTCGGAGTTGATAGAATAATAGATAATAGCATCTGATCTTCGCTCCTCGTTCTGAGGTAATAGAATAATGGGTAATAATATCTTATCTTCGCTCCTCGTCGGCCGGTAATAGAATAGTATAGCATAACATATGATCTTTGCTCCTCGTTGGGAGTCAACTAAGTGCTGGAGCGTATTTCTGATTTTTTCTTCTCCATGGAAGTTAACCGAGTAATAAGCAGTGTTTCTTGATCTTTGCTCCTCGTTGGGAGTCAACTGAGTAACAGACCGTATTTGTGATCTTTTCACCTCGTTGGAGTTAACCGAGTAATAAACCATGTTTTTGATATGTGCTCCTCGTTGCGAGTTAACTAAGTAACAGACCGTCTCTCTGCTCTTTGCTCCACATAAGGAGGTAACCGAGTAATATATCGCATTCCTTATCTTTTCTCCTCGTTGGGAGTTAACTGAGTGACAGACCGTCTCTCTGCTCTTTGCTCCACGTTGGGAGGTAACTGGGTAATATATCGTATTTTCAATCTTCGCTCCTCGTTGGGAGGAAACGGAGTAATATATCGCATTTCCTATCTTTTCTCCTCGTTGGGAGTTAACTAAGTGACAGACCGTCTCTCTGCTCTTTGCTCCACGTTGGGAGGTAACTGGGTAATATATCGTATTTTCAATCTTCGCTCCTCGTTGGGAGGTAACGGAGTAATATATCGCATTTCCTATCTTTTCTCCTCGTTGGGAGTTAACTGAGTGACAGACCGTCTCTCTGCTCTTTGCTCCACGTTGGGAGGGTAACTGAGTAATATATCGTATTTTCAATCTTCGCTCCTCGTTGGGAGGTAACGGAGTAATAGACCGTATCCCTGATCTTCACTCCTCGTTGGGAAAGTAACAGAGTAATAGACCATGATCATCCCTCGTTGGGGAGTAACTGAATAAAAAACCGCGTTCATCCTTCGTTGAGGGGTAACTAAGTAACAAACTATGCTCGTCCCTCGTTGAGGGGTAAATGAGTAATAGACCTTGTTCATCCCTCGTTGAGGGGGTAACTGAGTAATAGACCGTGGTTATCCCTCGTTGGGGAGTAGCTGACTAATAGACCGTGTTCGTCCCTCGTTGAGGGGTAACTGAGTAACAAACTGTATTCATCCTTTGGAAGGTGTTAGGCTCTGTGGTGCCCCTAGCTGGGATGCGGATAAACTCCACATTTCTTCGTTACATGGGGAATGGTGCATGAGCTTGAGTGTGCTTCGAGTTTACCAGTTAGTTTGCTTACTTTCTCATTGAGGGTGCTACTTTAATCATGATTGCTTCTTCTTTGTTACCTGTACAACGGTGCATAAACTTTGAGGATACGAGTATTTCCTTTATGGAACTTTTAAGACGAAGTATTTTCTTCCTCTTTGAGGGTTAAGGATCTGTTATCTTAGTTCCGAATCCCTCATTGGGTGATGGAACTTTTAAAGATGAAGTACTTTCTTGCTCTTTGAGGGATACGGATCGTATATCTTAATTCTGCGTCCCTCGTAGGTGACGTCTTAACTTTAAAATGTACTTTCTTCCCTTTTGAGGGATACAGATCATTTATCTTAGTTCTGCGTCCCTCGTGGGCAACGTCTTAGGGAACTTTAGAGATATATTTTTCTTCCTCGTTGAGGGATACAGATCATTTATCTTAATTCTGCGTCCCTCGTGGGCAACGTCTTAGAAACTTTAGAGATATATTTTTCTTCCTCTTTGAGGAATACGGATCATTTATCTTAGTTCTGCGTCCCTCGTAGGCAACGTCTTAGGGAACTTTAGAGATATATTTTTCTTCCTCTTTGAGGGATACGGATCATTTATCTTATTTCTGCGTCCCTCATGGGCAACGTCTTAGGAACTTTAGAGATATATTTTTCTTCCTCATTGAGGGATACAGATCATTTATCTTAGTTCTGCGTCCCTCGTGGGCAACGTCTTAGGAACTTTAGAGATATATTTTTCTTCCTCGTTGAGGGATACAGATCATTTATCTTAGTTCTGCGTCCCTCGTGGTCAACGTCTTAGGAACTTTAGAGATCTATTTTTCTTCCTCTTTGAGGGATACGGATCATTTATCTTAGTTCTGCGTCCCTCGTGGGCAACGTCTTAGGAACTTTAGAGACATATTTTTTATCCTCGTTGAGGAATACGGATCATTTATCTTAGTTCTGCGTCCCCTCGTGGGCAACGTCTTAGGGAACTTTCGAGATATATTTTTCTTCTTCTTTGAGGAATACGGATCATTTATCTTAGTTCTGCGTCCCTCGTGGGCGACATCTTAGGAACTTTAGATATATATTTTTCTTCCTCGTTGAGGGATACGGATCATTTATCTTAGTTCTGCGTCCCTCGTGGGCAACGTCTTAGGAACTTTAGAGATATATTTTTCTTCCTCTTTGAGGGATACGGATCATTTATCTTAGTTCTATGTCCCTCGTGGGCAACGTCTTAGGAACTTTAGAGATATATTTTTCTTCCTCTTTGAGGGATACGGATCATTTATCTTAGTTCTGCGTCCCTCGTGGGCAACGTCTTAGGAACTTTAGAAATATATTTTTGTTCCTCGTTGAGGAATACGGATCATTTATCTTAGTTCTGCGTCCCTCGTGGGCAACGTCTTAGGGAACTTTAGAGATATATTTTTCTTCCTCTTTGAGGAATACGGATCATTTATCTTAGTTA
>ONZK01000208.1:42486-58035 GCA_900322385.1 Pharnaceum exiguum | reverse complement strand
GGCATGTCATACTTAAATATCATATATATAAGATAGCATCAGCACATCAATTGCCCATAGCTTGCAGAAACAGCTATGAAGTCAGTGATTACCCTTCAGAAATTATGATGCGGCTCTTCTCAAGCAAGCCAGCATTATTAACCTACACAGTAACATAATATCAGAAAACTGTTGCTTGAAGAACAAGGAACACATTCAAGTTGATTGTAATTCAGATTAGAACAGTAGAAATACAATAAGGAATGAGGGCAGATCTCCTCAGACTGACAGACCCAACAATGAAACAACTAGTAAGTAATGAGGCTGCTGGAGCTGGGTGATTTGATTTCTTATGCCGCTAATCTAGCTGGTGAAGGACAGCACAGAGAAGGATATATAAAGCAGAACAACCAAGCTTAGCTGAAATTCAGATCAAGCTTACCAGAACATGAACAGGGAGACCCTTTGAAGAAAAGTTGGTGGCAAATGACTTGATTTCAGTGACAGAAGACAAATCACAAACCTATAAAAGTGATTAATATCAGAAACTAACCAAGCTATAATCTTGATTTAGATCGAAATCAACAAATCGTCAGAACCTCTCTCATGATAGATTACACTTTACAGCATATAAATATAATTATCAGACCTCTAAGTAAACATTCTGATTTCCAGTTTTTGATCGGATTTCAGAAAGAGCAGCTTCTCCCCTCTCCTTACTGCGGCAGACCATGTAGACAGATGCCCCTCTGTGAAAGCACTAACAATTACAAACCAGCGGAAAACAGTTCTAGATCAATGCAGGTTTCCAGAACCTATATCATGTAAATTCTTTTTATGTCGCAGACATATGAAAATACCTTGAAGCCAGCCCCTCAGCAGTTGCAAAACCAAGGCCGGAATTGGCTCCAGTCACAACGCAATTCTTTCCATCCAGCCTCCCTTGCATTTCATCCTCTCTAAACTTCTTTGAATGCTCTCTATTCGAAAAATCACAGATGCGATAAAGTCAAATGTAATTAAGTACCCTCTCCTACCCAAATCAAATTTCCGACTAATTTTCGCACACTAATCTAGACTGCAAAGTTTGTTATCAAGAAACGACCGATCAAAAGTTACTAGGGCCGGAAATTTGAAGTTCATTTCAGAACAAACCAAGATGGAAACTTGAAAGCAGAAGGACAATGGAGTTCTAATAATTCACATGAAAGTTGTTGTCAAAAGTTGATGAAGTAACAATACCATTCACAAGGAAGCCGAATCACTATTTCTTTGCACATTAGAGTGGTAGTGCAGACTGCAGAGTGTTGCCTGAGGGTCTGTTCTTTAAGACTTAAGTTCAATTCAATCCAGTTCAGCTTGTAACTTACGAACGTAACAAGTTTTGATCCCGATATCCATTTGTAGTTATTAGTATACCATTGGAAAGGTCTCACCATATAGTTTTCGTAAACATACAATTGATAGGGTTTTGATAAGTTGAGACAGTTGAGTTAGTCAGTTCAGTGAAGGCCAGCTCAAGTTCAGCTCTAAAGAACAGGCCCTAAGTTTAGTTTCAATTTTTTGATACAATAACATGCAGCTTGCACAAAACTGACAAAAGGCTCTTCTTCTACCCAAGTGTTCAAACAATGTATGTAGTAGAGTTTACTGCATGAACTTAGCACAGATTGGGCTGCATAATTTCAGCTGATCAATCACTACAATAAATATAAGATATACAATGTATACTGAATTACTGATGCGATAACCACAGTGGTTTTCTTTTCCCAGAAGAGTAACAATGATGGGTACATCTTGACCAACCCATATGCACCATCACTGAGTCAGAAAACTCACAAGTATTTATACTACCATGTCAATATTGATAAAGTGGCTAATGGGTAAGTGAAAAAGACTAAAACTTGGACTTACAAATACGCAGATTTTGTGAAATTCAGGTATCCATATACACCAAATGCAGTTGCTCTCCAAGTCTGCATTGAAAGACACAAAGGAAAAATGAGTCGCTAGGGAAAAAAATAGAATAAAGACGGGTTCTTTGCAAGGAAAATAGTAACAGTATGGTACCTTAACGAGAAACATGGTTAAATCTGTGACAGAAACTTCGAGTTGAATTTGCAGCATATGTTACAAAATTAGAACTAGAGGGAAGTGCTCAAACGTTTAAAGAGGGAAATGCTGGGTCAAAAATTGAAGTTTTTATTCATTAGAAAAAAAGAATAATAAAAAATGTCAGATCGGGGCTTGTGAATGTTGCCACGTTGTGGCCAATATCACCACTTGTTTCTGTTTCAGACTTTCTGAAGCCCATGCCCATGACATTGTTTTGGTTCCATACTGGGTGCCTGGGTGGTGGGTGGGTTTGGTGCTTGGTAAGTCTCCTTGTAGCGTCTCTTTCCATGGGCCTAAATTGGGCTTTATTACTTGCTAAAACACTCGTATCAGTCGCATGTACAGACTACAGACAGACAATGCAAAGGAACTAAGGAAGCATATACACTGTGATTACCAGAAAAAGAAAAAACATTGTAGAAATCCTGGATGGTTCGGGTTCGGTTTGGGTCAGTTTTAATTCGGGTTAGTCTAGTTTACTTATTTTCGGGTCAAGTTGTGGTTCGGGTCGGGTTATTTCGGTTCGGGTCATTTTCTAGTATGCCATTTTTTATAGATATATTAGATTTTAAATATACATTTAGAATACATTTGATTGAACATATTCCGGTCGGGTTCAATTCGGTCCCGTGAAACCAGGTCTTAAATTGACTTTGGGTTGTGCCTCTCGAATCTATTTCGGGTTTCAGGTCGGGTGATTCGGTTCGAGATATCGGGTCAGGTCTGTTTTGACAGATTTAAGAAAGATAAATAAGAGCATGTTAGCATGTTGTACGATCATATCATTTATACTTCCTTTGTCAAAAAAAAAAAAATCATTTATGCTTCCAATCTGCCTTTGTTAAAGATAAACATATTTTAGATAATATAATGTCATCTTGTGTGATGGATTGATTAAACATTACAATAGGAAAATATCTCTCCAATAAGGGATGTAAATGAGTGGAATTCAAATGGCCTAGTTACCTCTATATTCAAATAAATTTATCACTTGCGAAATTTATTACACGTATCCATCCATCACTTCATCCGCGTATGAAAGATGTGAATAGAGGTGATAACACAAGTGGACAAAATGTGTACAATAATAATGAAAAAAAAGGACTTTTTTCTTTTTTTCAAATCCAAAAAAAAAGGTGTAAAAAGGTACTCCCTCCGTTTCTGAAAGTTCTTCCACTTTTTCCTTTTTGTTTGTCTCAGAAAGTTCTTCCACTTTTCATATCTAGCATAATTTTTTTGGCTAAATGACTCATTTACCCCTTGTATTTCAGCCAAATTATTTTACCCCTCATTCTCACTCACCCACTTGTTGAGGGTCAATTAGTCTTTTTCCATATTTCTTAAAATGTGTGCAATCCTCAAAAGTGGAAGAACTTTTAGAAACGGAGGGAGTAGTTAAATAGTGCCCTTTTTTTCCTTCTGGTTATTAGTGACTTCAATGATTAAGGTTCCCTTTTATTATCTCCTCTTTGATGAAAATGCTTGCAAACGTTAGGTATATTGGACTTGACCATAAGCTATATAGAACTTTCGAGGGCTCGAAGGGTTACTTCGTCATTACATCCAGGCAGTGTGAGTGTGTACATTGTACAGGTCCGTGTAGTTACGTTCTAGCCACTTGATATTGTATTAATTGTAAATAAATTTTAAATCTGATCCGATCCATCACCCTCTTTATAGTAAGTATAGCATTTTGTACTACAAGTTATACAAAATACTTATAATTATTAAGTCACTTATTGGCTTTTATTTAATATTATTAAAGGTGACAACGAGTCTTGATGACTTGAGAAAAGGAATGGCCCAACAGACCATTATTGATAGCATATCCCGATTAATTAGAATTAGTCCGCCGGCCTAATTATTAATTAATTGATCCATACTTTATTTTAGCCGACGACACAAGTCCAATCCATTAGCTTTTCCTCACTTAAAATATTAATTTATTAATATTACTTGGGGAATAAGCAATAACTTCTTTTAATTACAAGAGATTTCGCAATATTTTAGGACCAAAACCGAGCTTATTATACCCTAAAATAAGATTAGACAATATTGAGAATAAACACAAAAAGCAAATACGAAACTTTCACGAAATCCTCCACTAGCGGCATGCGCCGGAGTGTAGGCGACCCAGTTTGTTAAATAGATTCAAGTGTCAGCAAAAAGCCAAGCAAACCTGCAAGCCGCCGGATCAGCAGCAGGCGCCAGGGATTAAAGCTGTTTCCAGTGTCATATCTTTTCCGGATCGTTTCCATTTTTAACCCAATATACTTCTAAAATCCGAAATTCTTCCATTCTCTATGATAAATACCCCTTCATTACACTCTCTTTTCCAACACACATTCACCTTATCATTATTATGCTAAAATTACTCCACACTACATAAAAACTCATAAACCTTAATTTCTTTTAGTCAAAACTTCAAACTTCTAAGCAAAAACAACACTTCAAAAAGTTCAAAAACACTTCGTTCTTTCAACCATCATTATACATCACAAGTGAAAAAGAGCAAGAAAACCTTTTATTAAGTACTCAAGTCAAGCGACGATGCTCTAATAGTCTTTAATAGACTCCAATAAGGTTAAACAAATATGAAGGCCTCTTACTAAAAATTCTCCTCTTCTTCTCCTGTTTTCCTTTAAATATCGTATTGTCAATTCCTATCAATCATTGGAAATCTACTAATGTATGTGTTAGTATGAAAGGTACTTTATAAAACTTTGTAAGGTAATTGTCAAACTATCAAGATGTGATTACTAAAAGGACTAACGATTATATCTCTTTGTACATATTTATGTTCTTGTATTAATCACCATAATTGCATGTCACTTCACTTAAATCGAAGTGGACATTTAATATCAAAACCGGATTACTTGGCTAACGAGAATTGAACTTGTTTGTTAAACAACTTGGCTAATTCTCTAATACATGTATATGATATCACCGACAATTAAGTAAATTTATTAGGTTGTCAATCCCAAAATTTAAGTGGTTTTGAGCATAAGAATGTTAATTATTTGACTAGTAGAGGTAAAACCTCATCCCCAAACGCGAAGAAGTCTTTGGTTGTAAGATCAAGTCGCTAGCCTTTGCTAAACCCTAAATCATTGCCACGTCCCTACGGTTGTCCCTTCGGATTGTCCTTTTCGGTAAATGACATGATAAGATACCCAAAAATAGGTTTTCCAATTGTTGTCCTATTTAAAAATAGTTGGTGGTGACTCCGTTTGTTAGCATTCGCATTCCAACACCCAACGGGTAGGGAAACAGGTTTAGCGAAGATGGAAGTGGCCTAGTAGGGAAATATGGTGATTCCCCTCTCGAAAGAATTCCTACGGCTCATGTACCTACATTTACCTCGTCACTCACTTTATCATTCATTTAATTAGGTTAGGATCCATTTATTTGGTTTGGGTTATGCGGTATCCAAAGACTTGGTTTCCATTTACATCCTTACTTCTAAAAGAGATATGTTGAAGGTAGATATGAGAAAGTCTTACAACTCACTTTAGTAGATAGTATATAAAATTTGTGTGAAATTGATGCATATGTGCAAGCTAAGGGATTAAAAATGACCAATGTTTTTGATATGTTAATGATCCGTTTTATTCATTAGTGAGACTTTTGTTACTCCATGCCCGTTTTACAATTTTTTATGCTATTCAAACATTATGATAAGAGGACATAATTGGTATAATGAATTTTCAATGATCAAAAAGGTTTACGTGTGCGATTAGATTGATTGTTGAAAAAAAGAAACTTGAAAAAGTTTCTCTCTGTTTCTTTTACATGCAAACAAGGACATGTTTTGTAAAAAAATATAAAAAATTATTTCAGTTCGGTTCAGTTCAAAAGATGGAATAACAATAATGAATAGTCTTAGACATGTTTATCGAGAACGATCCGACTCGTTTGAATTCGACCCATACGTGTTGATGTCAATGTAGTTTCAACCGAAGTTGGATAACGTTTCACATGTTTAGTTTAGATTTAGAATAATGTACTAGAAATTTAATGTATTTGATAGGTTTAAGTAGTTTTTTTTTCTGAGTTTTAATAATTCTAATTGGGAGTTGGGAGAATTTTGGATCCTAGTTAGTTCTTTACCCTTCTTGGGCAGGTTGCCCAACTCTAATATTTTCTTCAATTTCTTTTTTATCCTCACAATACTTCTTATTTGTACTTGACACTTAACTATGTTCTTCACAAGATTGGACCCCAAGTGCCTATCATTATTTCTAACATTTATAAAAAAAATAAGAAACTGAAAATCGGATATTAACGATATAGAAAATTTGAAAAATAACCTGATGGGTTGACTCAACGGTATAAGATGCCACATTTTTTTTTTGATGGAATATAAGATGCAACATTGAGTTCACATGTATGGGGACGATCTAATTACAGACACGCACCGCGAGTAGGGATTAACCTTAAGCCATAAAGGCTTAGGGGAACCTCGTGGGAAAGCAAAAAAAAAAATTAGTTTAACACTTAATGAAGTCAATTAGCATTATTCCATTGATAATTGTATGTTATGTATAATTTGAGTTTTTTTTTTTCCTGAAAATAAAATAAGGATGAGAATATAAGAAATTAATGGAACAATTACGTAAAGGACGAGGACGCCCTTGACCCATTCCATTAGGATAAGGCCAAGAATGGGGCCAGATGTTTTTCCTACTCTTCTCCTACGGTCTCTTGAATACGAAAGTGGGTGCAAAACTTGACTTTAAATTCTGATAGCTACACTTAACGGTATCTCTGACTTTAGAAGTTGGAATTGCACAGAAGAAGAGATAAAAATTCTACTCTGTATGACAGTCGGTGCGTACAAATTATTCAGTGAGATTCCATCCTAAAATAACTCATAAAAGTGTTTTCACTAACGTTGATGATGATCTCATCGTCAGTACCATGATGGATGTACAATCTTCAATCAGGTTTCTATTTATGACAGAGGGTAACAGGTCCGTAATGACTTTCAATCAAGAGGTCATTTTCTGTCTGGTGGCCCCATGAGTATTTATCCTTGTCATCATTCATATCAGACCATCAATGAGACCGTTAGTGGTTATCTTCTGAGAAAACAGCGAAGTAGTGCCCACGTTTGGACTGACCGGAAGAATTTGTAGCTCTGTAGTCTGTACTACCAACCAACCAATCAATCAGCACAATACTGATACGAGTACTCTTTAGAATCTTTTTACAGTACAACATTTTACCATGACAGTACTGATAGTATGACACATTACTATTTTCTTGGTTGGCTAAAGTGGTCAACTATTGTGTACTAGAAAAAGCTATGATAGCAGATGGAAAACGTCAAATAACACACAACTTTATGAGTACATCATAGTACATAAACCATCATCATTAATTCATTATCACAAGGTTTTTTCAACCAATATAGTCAAGCAAGTGAAAGATGCAACCACAAATACGGAAGCAACTAAACTTGTGATGAACAAAAAAAACTACTGTTTCCTTGAGCTTGAAAGCAAACTGACTTGTGCTTTTTACAATTTACAGGCACAATGGAAGGGCTCACCAGTTGACCAAAGAACTGATGCCTTATGCTAGCTATACTCACATTCACCTTTTTTTCTTCTTTTTTCTTCTTCTGATTGTACGGATTAACAAGTGATTAATACAAAATTTCCAGAGAAGTCCAATACACTATGAAGCCAGAGAAGCAGCCTTCAGATTTGGAAACCATTCTCAACATCTTCAAGAGGAAGTGGTGCTAGCAGTTGGGACTTTCGTAGCCGATATTGTTGGAACCTTTGCCTTGCATACTCCATGTAGTCGAAGTCGATCTTGTTCACATAAGCCTGTCACAAGATATTCAAACATTGAGAAAAAATTTGATATATGAAAGATGACATTGGAGGAAGTGTGAAGTATTTTAGGATGATGAAAAATTCTTACCGAGATTATGCCCCACAATCCCCAGAAGACATGATTTGCAAGGGTGTACCTCTCAGCATCCTGGACCAAATCTTCTACCTCACGTTCACTCATTTCTTCACCTATGGATAGTGACAAAGATATTACCATACAGTCCAAAAATAAGTACTAGAAAAACTGATATTGCTGAAGTTACAGAACCTGTGCTAAATTCCAACATTTCTGACAAGGATTTCTGAGATGACACCAACATTATATGAGATTTCTGTAATGCAGCAGGACAGGTCATATGCCCTTTGAGGCTTTAATTTCCAGATTAATTAACAAATTCTTAAGTTCACACTTTCCTACTAGTAATTACTGTAACTTTTACATGCCTCTGAAGAGCCTTTCTTCTATGAGAAATTCAGAAACACTATAGCCAAAGAACAATTTGAAGAGTAAAAGATTTGCAGACAAACCTGAAGAGCTCAAATAAGCACGGACAAATCTTCGGCGCTCCTCCAGGTCTGGAATGAGATGTAAAAGTGCTCTACTATCAGAAACCATCAATGAGAATATACAGCATAAAACATTAAAAGTTTCCATTTTGTTTATCTTGATCAGCGTACCTGGGTATTTACTGTAGTCCAGTATGTGAGGTGTGTCTGAATGATAATTGGCAGCCATTTCACAAAAGTGGTTGGCAAGATCATAAGCAACAGGGTTGTAACTTGCATACTCATAGTCCTGCAAGCAAAGCAAATAGTGATCATATTCGAGTTAGCACTAAGGTTCTGATGAGGAAATCGAAGTTCAACGGGAGATCAAAGTCAGGAGACATACTATCAGAGTGACTGTTTTGGTCTCTTCATCCATCATTATATTACCATATTGCAGATCATTGTGACAAAATCCAACCTCTTGCTCGTCCTGCGTGAGCTCCTTCTCCAGCATATGAACTTCATCATCTAGACTATCCAGTCCAAAATCCTTGATCTCTGCTGGTGAACACAAATTCTTGGCCTTCCTTAGCCAACGTCTACAGAACAGCAAAAAAGTAACATCCAGATCAAAACCAGCATTGTAACACTTCACTACAATCACCAGGAGTACTTCAAACAAACTAGACATACACCAAATTCAACAAAAGAAGGAATTCAGTACCTTATTCTAGTCCACAGAAGAACAGATTTAGGGCCAGGCATGTCTAGGCGGTGGAATTCCCTCATTTTGGCTGCAATTATAGCTGACATTTCCGGATCACGCAGATCTTCAGCTGATAAAGTCTGAAATACAAGAGTTCAGAATCCTCTAGAATTTGTTGGACACAACTGTTTCCCTAGGAGTCTATACAGATAAATGGTACTCTACAGCTACTTAATCCACACTGAGAGCTTGAATCAAATCAGGCAACCATAAACAGCTCAATTGTCCCACTTTTCTTGGCTATGATAATGTCAGAATATGATTTGTAAAACACCAAGGGTTCGTGTACTATAAAAACCAGATATCTCAAATTCATGAAGATCATCTGCTGTTGAAGTAAGATCTCTTGAAGAGAACATTAGTCTACAATTTGTTACAAAGCTACTACCACATTAAATCAGCCATCCCAATATGTGACTAGTATCAGACAATCAGACATTCAGACTTACAGAAGAATCTTGCTTCATTATTTTTTTAAACACTTGCTTCTATTTTATATACCAAATATGAAGTTGACCAAGAAAATTGATAGAACCAAAAAAAGAAAAAGAAAGCATCAGCAAAAAGAATCATCAGATAAGGAAATGAGAAGAACAGACTCAAGGGCAAATAGTAGCAACCAAAACAAAAAAAAAAGCTCTATTTACAAGATGCACCATCACATATATGATACAGTGTATGATACATATCCAAACAGAAAACAACTAACTCCATAAAGCAACGACTTGGCCGTAAGTTCAGGGTCAATCATGTACCAACCTTCATACGCTAACTCTCTAATCCTGTCAGATACAGATACAGCATCCTATTCCTAACTTTATTATTGATTGCTACACTTTCCTACTCACATCATCATTGACTCATTCATTCATTCACATTTCTCAGACTAAATAAAATAGTACTACCAACAAGTAAATCTACCAACCAGTAAAATTATATTAAACCAGTCAATTTTAGACTTAAACCCCATCAAGAATTGACTTGTTCTTGCTAAAAATACAGACTTATTCTGTTGTTATCCAACTGAAAACCGGTAAACACAACTAAGCAATGACTTGGCAGATTTGTTCCCTTTTTTTTCTTTCATTCTGTAACCAAACAACCTAAGGCCAAACTTAGTCAAAAAAAAAGAAAAAAGAATTGATCAAACAAACAAACTAACAAGAACAATAATGCAAGATTATATGATAATCCTAACAAGACATAATTGAACATACCCTAGCATGGAGGAACTCTTCAACGCGGCCATCGGAGAAGCGGCCGAGAAGGCGAGGGCCTTGGCCATGGTGTGAAAGACACTCAAAGGTCTTAATCTCATCATCTCTATTAAAGAAAACGTCAACACCTTCACCATAAATCCTCAAAAGAACCTTCCTGTGAAGGTAGTCATCAACCTTCTCAGTACTAGGCCAAGTTATTTGGAACACTTCATTAGTCATGGCACCAGTTAATGGCTTCACTTGTATCTCACTTGGGTTTGCCACGTCTTCCCATGTTGACGCCAATGTCACCAGGATTTGCATCAGTTCTTCTGGTAGTGCCCCTGTCAAGAACCCCTTTGTCTTGATTGCCATGATAGAGAGAGAATGGAGTCTTGCTTAGTTTTGTTTGTTGATTTTGTTGGTTGGTTATGTTCGTTGTTGTTGTTGTTGTTGTTTTAATGGTGTAAATGTGCTGATGAGAAGACAGGGGAAAACAGAGCATTAGGACTTGGCTGGCTATATATAGGGAAGGAAACATAAAAAGTAGAATATTGGACTAACTGAAACTTGTTATTGACTAGAGAATAAAATTCCACTTTTTTGCATCTAGAAAAACTTAAAAAAGATAAACTTTTTTAAATTCTTATGTCACAATTATTATAAGGTGCATGCAAAGTTACAGTACACAGCAACTATACATTAGTATCATCTATCATGCATCATGTAAGGTATATATGATATTTTCTTTTCTACAGTATGACTGATTGTTTGATTGAAGTTAACATAAGATATGATTCTTTATATGATGATTGATGAGGAAATAATTGACCAAGGAAAAATGAGGATCAATCAAAGTGGGCTGATAATATGACATCTTTCCATTTCAGCCGTTGCTTTATCTTTCATTCATACCCAAGAAGAGATCGTGTGTAACGACTAACAACAATTTACTAGCCTATAAAGATGTGATCTTTAGCCCTTTTTACCTAAATTCACGTACACCCAACAAAGTTTTTAACAGCTGAAAACTCGTAAAAACAGATAAAGATTGAAACTTTGACATGTTTTCTTGAAACCCAGAAAAACCCAGAAAGGGATAAAGAAAGGGGTAATTAATTTGCCCAGAAATGATCATCTGAGCATGCACTTACCAAGGAGAAATCAGAAATGAATGTATATTTGTTTTGATAAAATAGATGTCAGAGGATGAGGGGAAATATTGATAGGGAGCAAAAATGAAGAAGCGTGGGTTGTTAATATAGAGCGAAGAATTTGGCAGCTAATGACATTAAAAATTCAACCATGTGGATGTGACTTGTGAACTTGCAAGTCAAACCGATTTTTTTTTCTCTTTTTTAATTAGTTGTCTATGATTTACTTATTTTATTGGCACACGTATACGCGTAAGGATGACGGTATTGTCTGACGGTAAGGATCTTAACACGTGGAAGGGTAAGATAGGGTATCTAATTGTTATAAGGAAAATTGGTGCAGAACTGCAGATAAAATCGTGTGATCTACGAGTATTTCACTATTTCCTTTAAAAAAAATGTACATTGGAGAAGTAGGATTGCCTCCTCCCGAGGCTAAATCCTAATTTATCAAAAAAGAGAAGTTAAGAAAGAACATGATCCGAATGTGGATTACAGGAAATTTCCGAGATTATTAGGTGATCTTGACGTGCTATCCAATCTGCCACCTGGTTGCCTTTTCTAAAGATATGTTGGATATGAAAGTTGTTAAATTGTTGGAGAAGACGTCTGGTATCTTGTATAAGGTAGTCGATGCTCCATGGCATTTCGTAATGGTTATTGTAAGCTTCAATCACAGTAAGGTTATCTCCTTCAATGACGATATTAGTGAAACCCAGTTGAGTAGCTTCTTTAACTCCATCTCTGAGCGCGGTGGCTTCAGCAATTAGAACCGAAGTGTTACCTAGATTTCTTGCTTTTCCAGCTATAAAATTCCCTTGAGCATCCCTTATAACGTAACCTGCAGTAGAAGAACTATTGTGAGAAATTTTAGATCCATCAAAATTGATTTTAACATATCCATGTGGCGGCGGTTCCCATTTAACAACAGTAGTGGAAGCTATTGAATTGTTTTTCAGTGTTAAAGGCAGTTCCCAGTTAATGTAGATACATTGATTTATAATTGAATTGCAAAATACAAGTGTGAACGAATTAACTAAAATTATGTAGATACATCGATTTATAATTGAATTGCAAAAGACATATTCTGAACGAATTAAAGCAACAGTTGACGTGGATGATGAGCTGACATGGCGCCTATGTGGATGTCCACGTGTCACTACCGCAACTGTGCAACATCTATTAGTGGGGGTAGTTGATTTTTTTAATGCTACTGAAACTAAATATTGCATGAGAGAGAGGGCAGTTAAAGGGCACAATGGTAATCTACTTCTTGAGGGTATAACAAAAATGGCATTTTGAAGATAAAAGTGAAACACCATAAATGGCATTTTGGAAGTTAAAAGTGGTATAGAAGGAGTACAATTCTCATGAAATTGCAATTCCTCCATCCCTAAGTGCTAACCAAAAATCAACAAACACCAACCTATGGCATGCCCAGCGCCGAGCAAGGCAATGCCATGGCATGCCGAGCCCCGAGCGATGGATGCCATGGCATGCCCAGCGCCGAGCGAGGCATTGCCATGGCACGCCAAGGACCGAGCGCTGGGTGCCATGGCATGCCCAGCCCCGAGCGATGGACGCCATGGCATGCCCAGATGGCTTGGACGGGCGGTGGGCCATGTTCACACTAGCCCCAGCTCAATACTCCTTCTTAGCCATCAATAGTCTCCACATCGCCACCTTAGCCATGCCCTCCACGGCCCACCGCCCGTTCAAGCCGTCGGCTTGGTGTTTGAGTTTGTTGATCTATCACATCTAAATCGACCCATTTCCATCATTTATGTCAGATCATTGGCTCTTATGTTGATTAGATCAAATCTGACCCATCTAAGTTTGTTGATGTTAACATTCCTATTGTTTGACTTTGTTCAGATTGTTTGAGCAATTGTTACGACCCGCCTCAGCATCATCTGCCTCAGCCCGACCGGACCTTGCTCAACCCGTTAAGTCGTTGTTGATTGGTTTCATTAATGAAGTGTCTTTGTTGAAGTCGATCTGTTTTGTCTAGTTTCCGGCCACTGCTACTCAGTTTCGATGAGATAGGTGGTTGATAAAGATGTGAGATTTATTGTTGCTGCTCTTCTGTCCGATTGGACCTGTGTTTTGAATGTGCTGACCCAACTCGAGATCCGGTACGTCTTGTTTTGACTCGGCCCAGTCTTGTTTTGCTGCTCCATGATCCGACCCGACCCACTTTGTTGTAGGTGATCAAGTTGGGGAAGACTAAAGCATGAAGAATTGAATCATTCTTGGGGAGCGAGTCAAGAGAAGTTTTTAGAATTAGATAGATAATGTTTATCATAGTACTAGTTGTATGTTTATTTATTTTTCCTTTTCCTTTTTGTTTAGTTTTAGTTAATAATTATAAGAATAATAGTTGATAACTAGGGATGGGTGCTTGGATTTCCGGACCCCTTATCCTTGCCCTTTATGGGCTCTCCTTCGGGCCTCTCTCGGATTTTTGCCCAAGATGGGCGTCGTCTAGACCTGACAATCGGGTCGGTCGACCGGGTTTTGAGTTTCGCGTTTTGGGTTCGTTTTTTTTGGGTTTGTATTTTCGGGCCAGTTCCCGGTCAAGTCGGGATTGACCCAACGGGATTGCACCATTTTGTTTTGTTCGATAAAAATATTATTTTATTGATATTTTATGCAAATTTAAACCTTATTTTAAATATTTTGTAAAAAAATAATATGATTTTATAATATTTTTAATAAATTGAAATTGCAAATGTACATTAATAAATATTTAATTGGACAAACGAGTCGTTTGGATTGGTTTGGTTCCGATCCATATTTCAACTGGTTTTTCGTGCTCCGTCAATTTCGGGTTTGGGATCGACTTTTTTGTGTTTGTTACCCTGTTTTTTCGGGTCGGTCTTCAGGTCATTTGTGGATCGGCTAAATTTTTGCCCGGTCTACCGCCGTCGTCCGATCCTCCGTTCTAATGGAAGGTGGTTAATTTCTTATCCTTCCTTACTTTTTTTATTTAACCATACTACACTCAACTGCACCCATTTGCTTCCATAAAAAAAATGCAGCCATTTGCACATTTCTACTAACAACGCATGCAGTAAACAGTCCAGTTGGCCGGTAGACACACCCCAAAGGCAAATAACTAGAGCACCCACCAGTAGAGCAGTGCTATTCACCTGTTCCATACATACAATGAAGCTTGAAATATCCGGAAAGAACATACCTTCTGGTAAGACCCCATTTCTCATTTCCTTTTACTTTACATTAAAAAGTTCATGAAAATCCACTTTGTAAGATTATATAACGATACATACCATTCTTTATCTCATTCTTTCTTTCATTTATTCCTTCAAATAAAAGACCTTAGCTTTTCTGTCCATATGATAGAATCTATTCCATTCTCTCCCCTCTTTCAATGACTCCGACTGTTCATTCTATTCTTTGAATATATATTTAATACTTGTTGTTGAAAAAGATGGCAACTTTTTGAACATGTCAAGCAAAATCTTTAGTTAGGATTGCTAAGTCATTGCCTGATTATTGTATTTAAATAAATGTGTTTATCTTGCTTAGCTTAATGTTATTAAATGTGAGATTGATTAGTTGGGTGGTTTAGGATTAGACAGTCCCCACATTGCAAGCATTTTGTCAAAAAGGGTTTGAAGAAGTTTTTGCTTGCATGATTGAGTTTGATGAGGGGATACTTTGACTAGTTCAATTTGGACATCACTTCTATACTTACTTTGTTTTTTAAAAAAAATGAGGTTTTGTAGAGTTTTAAGTCTAAGGTGAATCCCCCCTTTACCCGAAAGCAGCTCATGATGATGGAGGAGAAAAGAAAAAATGTACTTTATAAGGGTGTTCTTACTTGATGGTTCATGAAATCCTACCATATACTTTTGTGAGGATTGAGGCGGTGTTGTTGCTTCTTCTTTTTTGGGATGGGAGGTGAAACCTTATATCGTACACCCGGGTGTGTGCACCTTGCACTGTACACGCCCTTTATTGTTTTCGCTCATTTTAGG
>ONZK01000208.1:8187-19161 GCA_900322385.1 Pharnaceum exiguum | reverse complement strand
CCCCCCCCCCCCCCCCCCCCCCCCAATACAAATAAGTTAGAATCTCATATGTCAAGAAAAGGTATTCACAAACCTCTTACAGAAACACCCTCACACTACTTTACTTATCTTATGTCCCTTCTTGGTCACCCTCACTCTTCTAACTTAAGCATGGGAGAGACTAATGGCACGCGTTTTTTTTTAATAAAGGTGCTCGAGACAGAAATTGGAGCTCATTTCCCAATACAAAAAGTATCTGCTCGTTTGCCTAACATCTTAAGACATTCCGATCACCCAATCAGGACATTTTCATCTTCCCAACACACAACCTCACTAGTCATGTACTCACGTATTTAAGAAAAAAAATGGTATGTTGTACACACACACACACACACACACACACACACACACACAAGAAAAAAAAACACAGGAAATCTTACAAACAACTTTTTTTTTATTCGACTGGGCGGTTATAAATGGTTAACCTAACCGCAAAATCATTGAACAAAACATTGGTTAACCTCTTTATTGGTTGTCCTTGATGACCAATTTCGGCAAATGGTAAACTGGAAAATACGACTAACAGGTTTTGGACACCACTAGAAGAGATTTAATTAAAAGAGAACACTCGGCCACTGTCTTTAACATTAACTTGAGATATTGATAAGGAAAAGAGTTTAGTCTCTGCAGCTGTCCTACCTCAGTAGCATTAGGCCATTTCTCGTCACTGATTTCTAATGTCAGCTCAAAACAACCGGCATGCAAATAATTCCAGTCTTGCATACCACCGTAAATGGGGTACCTACAAGCACATAATCATAATCAATCAATCAAAAAGCAGAACCACGTACACAAAGGGAATATGGAGTTCTGCAGTAAATAAACACAAGCCGGTGAAGTAAGTGCATATGATAAACTTGTGCAGAAAATAAAGATAATAAGGGCATCCAAACATGGACTCACCAAGCGGCTCCGTTAGTTATTCCTCCAGGAAACTCCTTGCTCTTGGACATATTATAGTGTGATTGACTATATACACCAGCTAAAAACCGAAATGTTTCATCATCGGGGCATTTAAAATACTCCCTCCTAAAAATTAACACTTCCATCAACATCCGAATCAACTTCCACAGGTGCTATTGAAAACAAGTTAAGAGAACAAAAAAAGTAGATAACAAATCTATGACCACAAAAACAATTTTTATAATTATGCACCCAAAAAAAAAGGTTCTTGAACAACAGTTAGTAGATGATTCATCACATTAACCCACTATCCAATGAACATGCATCAATTAACGACCAGGAAAACCTACTGTAACTCGAACTTGGGACCCCTAGAACAGATTTTAGAAGTCTTTTTTTTTAGATAGGAAAAAATTTCATTGATAGATATGGAGGACAAGTCCTCCTCCTAAAAGAACAGTTACAAGTTAGACCAATTCCTTTGTAAAACACTCAAAGGTTGGCCTACAAAAGCTCCCGTGGCCTTGGTCCACAAGGAAGACAGAATATGATAATATGAAGCTATGTCAGAATCAGAATGAACGACCACCAATTCTGTCTTGTTACATAATAAAGTAGGCTGACAAATGCCTATCTCAATCTATGATCTATTGAACAATCTTTGACCTTCCGGTTGTGCGTGGTAAGGCAGGAACAGAGGCGAAAGGAAGGAAGAAAAGGAGATTCACTTAGAAGGTGATTGAAATTAAAAGGAAATAGCCTAGCCAGTACTGCTCCATGTCATCAGACAGACAGTAAGGAATATCCCGAAACCACAAGTATAACAGTAGCACATATGGGTAAGATCTGGAAAGAAACAACAGTGTGCCACATAAGGACTTTCAAAGTCAGTACGGACAAGCAAAAACTGACTATATTGCATGCCAAGTTAGCATGCCTTCAAGACTTCAAAGTTCATAAGCCATCTAAAATTAGGGGTGGCAATTCGGATAATAGGTCGACCCATGTAAATTCTATCTATCTCTGTTTTTGGTTTCCTCCTCCTCCGCACTCCGCTCCACTCTCTCTCGTCTACTCACCTTCGTCCCTCATCACAACCACTAACTATCGCTCTAGGTACCATCTTCAACTCCCTTTTTTCCCTCTTCTTCATATTTCTGGTTTTTTAATATATTTTCACAAATTGTTTGTACTGTTGTCACTGTTGATTGGTTTCACATATATAATCATATACTCCGTAGTAATTAATTATTTTGATCCTTTTTCTTTTGGCGTTTGTTTTTTTAACGCCGCTTATTAGGGCTTGTAAACTTAGGGTATTTAAGTAAACAAAGTTCGTGTCGTTTTTTCGTGTCATGTCATCTTTTGACAACTCTATCTAAAATAGATATCTAAAATCATTCACCTCTTATTCTGAGTTCCATCCCACGGATAATTAGCAACCAGCGCACCCTGGAAAAGTCAGAAGAAAAAAACATCACAATTATGGTTAGGTTTGATAACAAGGGAGCCACAAACACAATTGAGACCCTCTTATCCTACATGTTTACCCTCAGATCAAAATAATAACAAATATATGATGCATACACCACAAGACATATCAGATCCTCCTCCACCTTCCATAAAACATAAAGGTGGTGGCTAAAGTTTCTCAGCAAATGACTATTAACAATGTCTATCATCCACTTTTGTATAAGGCATCAAACACAGCTCAGTACAAGTGTAGCACGCATAACATTTTCTCTAGTTTAATGGTTTTTTGGCCTTCTACATATCCGAAAATTACCATAAAAATATAAGAAATATTACTTACTAGTTTGCTACCAAAAGAGATATACATACCCATGATGGTAGTATGACACAGTAACATAAACATTTACATGACACTAAAAGAGAGCAAGAGACATTGCACCAAATGATAACCTTTGCAGCATCAACTCTACAGACTAGTATTAAAGTACCATCACATGCTCAGCTTAGGCACACTACCTGTAATATATCAGGAGATATATCTACTAAACTACTGTGAAATTAACTGTGGCATGGATTAAATTTTCTTAATACTACCACCTCAGTACACATTCAAAGCAACACTTAATACTGCAGCAAAATGAAACTATCTTCTGTGGTCAATGCTCATCAAGTAGATTGGTTTTGTGATTGGAAGAACTCTCCTGCATGATACAATTTCTTTTAAGACATTCATGGAATATATAGAAAACACCGATATAAATTTCAGCTTCAAGGAATTAGACATACTCCAGGTCAGAGGTAAGCAAAAATAAGCAAGCATCAATGCATTTTGTGTAAATTTGATAACTAAAGTGAAAAGGCAATAAGTCATTACCCCATGCAAACTGGCTGAAGCTGTAAATTGGATCCTTCTTAACCAATGCATTATTGCCTTTGTTTCAGGTTGCCTTGCATCCTCAGCATTATTTGCGGAGAAGAACTGTTTCATATTATGTCAATCATTAAATTCCCGCCATCACTAAGCAGTAAGTATACAAAATAAATGTACATAGACGTATATACATTATAGCTGATAAGGTATGCGATTCATTTTTTTGCTCCACACAACATCTCTCTTAGATGAGAGACATCACCACAAGTCCATAAACAAAGAATGACCGTTGTCGAAAGTTCATCTCTAATATCCAAAAATGAAAGATCCTGACAAAAAGTCATATGTGTTGTTATTTGATTATTTATTCTTCTTTTTTTGGGCACGGAGTGGGAGGGGGGGTGTTATGGAAGAAAAGGGCAGTTGATAGAGATGGAAACCTAACAGGAAAAATACCCTACGCTCCTACAGTAAAATTTTAGCTCCTCTTCATTGGACATTGAGTTTAAGTTTCTAAATATATTATTCTGCAATAAGTCTTCTTCTTCTAAAACAATTGTAGATTTTCTCCATTTGAAAAAAAAAAATAGTATCTCCATGTAAAACGTTGGCTACTATATTTCTGTCATCTTTACATTCCAAGTTTTATATATCTGCTTACAAACACAGTTACAGCAACATATTTTAGAATATTTGACTACTATATAGACAAATAAGTTATAGTATATAACAAAGATTAAAATTTTAGCAACATTCTTCTGATGTACCCTATAAAAAAATATCACAATTTCTTGATTAATTTTTACTAACAATCCATGTGAATAAGCATGGGAGGAATAACTAGTTGAGAAGTATTTAACCTCTGAACCACAATATAGCTATTTACAAATTGCATGTCTACACTGCTCAACAGAATCAGCAAAGATTACCTGGTCAGGAAAATCTCGATTTAAATCAACATTGTTTGCATTCCCCCGCTGTCTGAGAGAAAATCCATCTGGATTCATTGATGGCAGTATATGGAGGTGCACATTTTCAACAATAAATTTTGCCTAAAGCCACAGGCAAACAAAGTTGAATAATAAAAATACACTTTTGCAATTTTCCTTTCTTGTCTTGTATCTTACGCAACTAAATAAATTTAAAAACTCACTTTAAGTACTATTCACGAGTCACGAGTATATGTTGACAGCTCGAACAAAACATAAGTGCAGAGCAGACAACCGTTGTTCTTAAACCCTTTACATCTCCAAAGAAGCAAGAGGAAAGTGCATCTTTTACTCAATCACATAGTAGAAGTGCTCTATTTTTCCCACTATATGTACTACTAAACTAGGTCTACAAGCAATTAGGGTATACCAAAAAATAACAAATACTCTCTACATAAGCTACAGATATGAGATTTTTTCAGATAAAGAAATAATATTTATTCAAAAAGAATCAAATCGTAAACATCATTAGACAACATGTTATGACAATTCGGTGGCAGATAAGATCGTTCAATTGTTTCTGCTTAAAAGCACATGTAACTTGTGACTCCCACAAAAACAGGAGAATTCATCTATTGAGGTTCTGAATAATGTTTAGAACATAAGCAAAGCAATAAGACTCTTCAAGCCTGAGCTTGAAGATGTTGAAGCAAGAATCTACTGGAGTAAAGAAAATTATGCAATCAAGCAGCGGAGAGACACAATATAAATGTGGATAATCCTGCTACACATCCAGACTGACTAATTAATGTGTAATATCTAGTTGCATTAGACAGTATACACCAAAACCCTTCTGCAATCAACAGGCCTTGCAACCCTAGCGAACGTAGTATGAAAAATCTGGTCTGCTACATGTGAAACCCCTGCCCTTATATATTATATCCCCAACAAAATCTTTCTAGACCGAAAACTTAGCCATAAAGCAGTGATTTATCTTTCAAGTGGGCTATGTCCTCACTCACCCATCCGAATAAAGGTAAGAACACACAAGCAAACTTAACTATGGAATATTATAGTAACAACTAACAAGCTTCCTTCACCTTGTTAAAAAGAGAGAGAGAGAAGAGGAAAGGAGATTCCTGGATGCCTCTAAAATAGGGTGGTACTGTTTTTTTTTTCTTTTATGGTATTGAGCAATTGATCAATGAATAAAGGGCTTAAGGGAATAGGTTACGATTTTTGAAACTCATTATAAATAGAACGGGAGAGAAAAAAGATGTCATGTGGTGAGTCCCTGACTCTCCAAGTGAGGGGTAAAACGGTTCATTTGCCAAAAAAAAAAATTGCTAAAGCCTAAATAAAGAGTAAATATTCAAGAGTCAAAATGTCGGAGAAGATATTTTGCAACAGAGGACACAGGGTTACGGAGATTCAATCAGCCCAATTCCAGATCAACCAACTGAAAGACAAAACATTTCCCTAGGAGGGAATGAAAGAAGCAGCTCACATGTCATCTAAGAAAAAGGTTTTGAAGTATAACAGGTAAACTCAATTTAAACCCTACTTTCAAAGATCATTTGAGGAGTTGGTTCTCGGAAACAGACATTGGTTGGAAGGCAGTCCATTACTATGATCAATTCTGCTTCCTTAATCAAACTATTGGCTTTATTACAGGCTTCTGCATTACTGTACTTCTCCTTTTGCACTTCTTTTCACTGCCCAGATGGCTCCATGATGCTCACTCACTATTTTCAATAATTGTTCATAGCCCTCTTCATTTTCATCGCACACCAGGATGTAGTGCTATAGAAACTACCCTCAATATAATGGTGCTAAGGAATCTTAATGTTCTCAAAGGGTTGAATATACGTTAAAAGTTCTCAAATTACTTGCACTGCATAATGATGGCAAGAGAAGTATTTGGAATTGTTGCAATAACTTGTAAACCAGTTCCCCTTTAATTGCCAATATACGGCAGACGAGAACAGGTTATGATGCAAATAATTGGAATGCTATCCTGGAATTACTTCCCCTTCTGCAAGTAATAGGAGTCTTAATGTTGTGGATATATCTGAACATCTCTAACCACACCCAATATTCTAAGGTAATAAATAGATAGGTTAAGTAAAACAACAGTGTCAGCCAGTATTTCAAATGGCCAGAGGGCAACTAGAGCGTTAAGACATAACCTATAGTGGCACAGATATGCATAGCTAGAGATAAGTCAATTATAAGTGGAAGCTGGCCCTGGACCCTACTGCACATAAATTCTAGGAGGCTATTCGACATAATATAACAGTCCAAAATTCAGAAACCAGCAATTAGAAAAGTAAAACTATATAATTCAACATAAACAGACACACAAATAGCCAATGATAATAGCTTAAGTAGAACAACTGCCTACCCTAGAGTGTAAGGAGAAGTACCAGTGGGTCCTTCAAATAATTATCGCATAACCAGTTTGCAAGACGTATTAGAAGCTCACGTCCAACTGGTTCATCCCCATGAACATTTCCAATAAACTGCACAAACAATATAATAGACAGAATATCATATTGACATGCCAGATATGTATCTATTTTTCTGGGAATGAAATCCAAAGTACTGCTGCAATACAAGCATAATGAACACTGTCTGGGTGAGCCCAATGGAACATATTAACAGAGAAAATTGATGACACTGTCTGAGTGAAGCCAGAAGATCTTTTCTTAAGAAGTGACAGCTTACCTTAAATGCAGGTTCAGGCTCCTCTCTGCCCGGATTGTCAGATAGCTCTATTACCCACTGTACATGAATAGCACAGGACCCACAGGTATTAGGCAGTGAAAATGAAAAAACGTTTCTAGAAATCAGAGTGGACAAGAGCGGTGGAAGACTACCAGAGGAAAACCCTTGACACTATTCCCAATACTGAGCAGCAATTTTGAAATTCCCTCAAGGAGACAACAAATTTCACGTCAGCCAAAACAAATAAGGCGTATACCACGAACTAGAACTATTAATATCCTTTCCAGCTGTTCATTGCACACAAATAAACGATGTGAAAAAGCTCTCTGCAGCCTATTTAAAGATAACAAACCTTATACTCTAAAATAAACGAATAACAAAAAAAAGATAGCAAAAGCAGATCAATTACCTGTATATACGACTGATTTTACTGCATCTTTTACCAAATTCCGTGATAGCATTCTCTAAATCAGCATTACTCAGGTATCCTTGAGCCATGTTAACACTGTGACAACAGAAGAATTTTTCCCTCTATGTAAGTAAACTACAACTAAAAATGGTCCAATTGAATGAGAACAACACCACAGACTTGGTCCCAAACCATTTGGGGTTGGCAGAAAAAACAAAAAAAATATTTTACTGTATAACTATGCAACTAATTGTTCACTGATCCATATTACAGCCAAGAGCAAGAGAAAGGTGAGCCTAAATTTGTCAAATTCTTTCACATGTTATTAAAGTTCACAACCAAAACTCAATAAACTTCTCTTTTCCTGCCAAGCACCAGTGCTACAACATGCAAATTGTAATTTAATTTTGTATGTAGAAGTATACTTTAATCTAATCTGTAACTTTTGTAACAACTTGTTCTCCTCGTTAATAGAACTTTTCTAATCTTAGGATAAATAATTATACTTTTATCATTCGAAGGCATGTTTCTCAATGTGTCCTTTTTCCTGTCACTCAACTAGCTGCCTTCCATAGTTCTCTCATAGCTGACCACTAATAACCCACCGGACACCTTCATGTTCATCTCCTTCTGCAACTCATTCTCCTTCATCAGCAGATGAATTCTCAGCCATAAATATTTCATGCTCAGAAGAAGTATGTGTGTTACCTTCTGATGAACCGTAAAAGTTCCCTTACTTCCTCAAGGAGTTTTTGGGACAACCTTTCAAAATGGCTTTTATGGCAATCGGAACCCACTCTGCAGGAATCAGGACTTTACTACAAATTGTGTAGCCTGGGTCTAGATCCTTCCCAATGCAATTCAGTCATATGTAAAGTGCAATCCAGGTTTTAAGGTTAGACTTTATCAAGGTAATGGTGGATTGCCTGATCTCCCTCCATCTTGTAGATTCTCTCAAAATTAGTGCAATGACCATGCCAGTTTGCTTCTAATGGGATATAAATCAGTTGCAAACTTTGACCAATAACATGTCGCCTATTCTCCCTTGTACACAGCACACATTTCCGCCTCAACATAACTATCCTAAGTTACAACCTATATCCAATTTGAACAGCACATCCGTTCATGGTCAATGGAAAACTTTGCCAATAAACTTAAACTGAAGGGCATGAATTACACCATACCCTGCAGCAAAGCAGTCAATAAGTACATTTTCCCTGAGAAACTTCTTGGCTTCCTTATAACAGTTGACTCATTGCTTAGTACATAGACTAAAAATTAATGTTATGTGCTCTTAAAATAAAATAGAGAAGAAGTCAGTGACCCTCTGTGAGCAGTCATCCAGAAAAATGTAAATCATTGGGGATCCGAGAGACCGAGACACAGCTAGATTGTAAAGGAGCATGTCAGGTCTAAGCAAAATCCCTTTCCCTGCTCATTTCCATGATCATAAACTATTACACTATAGTGGCATTCACTTCACTTGGATGTAAAAAGGAATCATAACTTTTAATGCGGACTTTTCGTTGAATCTACGCCTCTACACAGCATGTCGGGTATAACATCCACACCTAAAGGTGTAACAATTGTGCTTGCAATTGCATCAACACAAGTATTTGATCACATGCCCCTTAGCTAACCAAACAACATCTACATTCTACTTGTATATACATGACACATCCAATAAAACAAGCCTAATCATCTCCACTACAAACACGTCCTCGAAAAGAAAAATTAAAAGTAAAAACATACCTTTGTTTTGGTTTGTCATCATCCAGCAAACGCCTACCTATAAACCATACATCAACACAAAGATCAAATCTTAAAATACCCTTTTCATATTTCAAGCTAATAATGAAAACCCACATGCCAGTGTGCCACTTCACTCATTATTTAATGATAAATAGCATAGCTGAAAACAGCAACATAATGACTGAACATGTAAATACCAGAAAAGGAAAAGGAGGGTAAGAAGTAAAATCACCTGGGAGATCAGGAGGGGCTTGTTCACCCCCTCTGGAGAAGACAGGGTGAAGGAGAGAGAGACTAGTAAGGGTAAACACAAGTGTGAGTTGACAGACCAAAAGGGTGTTCATTTCATTCACTTTAATCAGTTTTGTTCTCTGAGTTTCCGTTACTGTTGTGTTCTGTTTTTCTGTACTTGTGTATCTGTTTCTGTTAAAACAGATGAAAAAGTCAGCGACAGATGAGTTGAGTTCAGTCTTCTTCTTATTTATGGACAGACAGACAAAAAGTTAAAGAAATGTAAAATGGGTTAGTAACGTAGTATGGGCTGGTTGGGTTGGGTTGTTTGTAAGTTACTAAACTAGTTGGTTTTGTGGTTTTCATGCCCGCATAAAATGGATCGATGCTGCATGAAGACCGAGTGAGTGAGAATTTTGTTCTAAGCAAATCACTTCTTTGCATAACTGTATTGCAATTTGCAATGGAGTAGAAGATCAAAAAACTAGGTTGTCTTAGTTTGCTGCAGAAGTTAGTGGATTTTTTTGTCAAGTTGAATGATTTTAAAAGGCTTTTAAAATTTTAAAGTTTTCTTCTTCTTTTTCCACATATTAAAATCAAGTTAAGATTGGGTAGTTGTGAAATCCCTTATTTAAATATGACAAAATTGATGGGAACAACCCTATTTCGGCCGATAACCTGAAAATAATCCGAAATTCAATAATTGTAGCGAAGAATTCATACTTGGACCCTTATAACCCGGGACGATCTAATTAAGGTTTATAACAAGTTTTTTTGAGAAATTAAACATTGTGTTAAGCCATCAATTTTAGTTTTGACTATGAAACACATTAATTCAAATGGATATATGCTTAACTAAAGTTTAATTTTATGTTTTGACATATTTCATAATGTCATTGGATCGTTCCGAGCTATAAGGGTTGAAATAGGGATTATTCTCAGTAATTTGTAAAGTATGAATTAATTTGGGGAATCACCCAAGTGCATTATTCTCAGCAATTTCGACTTTAAATATTGATAAATGGTTTTAATTAGTTTAATGAATATATTTATTAGCACCGAACTAAATGATTTTTGATAAAGGAATTTTCCTTATTTGGCTAACTTTAGTCTAGCTAGATAGCTAAGTTCATATCCCTTTTATTTTTGAACTATCTCTCAGTTATTACATTGAAATAAATGAACATTGTTTTGTGATTCCTTCGTTTGAAGGATCTTATATAACATATGAAATGGGACGATTACATATCTATATAATTTATAAGACACTAAAGTTGTTAGGTGTCCATGCTCCTTCTTTGATGAGGTCTTATATCTGAGAATACTTTGAAACCCCAACTTTAATTGTAAAATTCAGCCCTCGAAAAAGGATTGATAGGAATAGGACTACGTTCCTATATAACCAAAGTACACCTTCTTTCAAAAAGCTTGTCTTTAAAGAACTCCACAATTAAGCATGCTATTTCACAATAAAAATAAACGAGCTAGCTATGCAGTTGTGTTGGGATGAGTGACCTCTTAAAGTCATTTCCATTGTGCGAGTGAGAACAAAGCTAAGCCTACTTGAAAAGAATACGGTGGTTTGTAAGGCCAGTCCCTCGACTGAAACAGGATCGGTTGTAAACTGCAAAGTATTACAT
>ONZK01000207.1:7855-25364 GCA_900322385.1 Pharnaceum exiguum | reverse complement strand
TTCACTTTTCCTATTTTCCTCATCATCATAAACATAACTTCCTAAGTATATTTCATTATTTTTTATTAAATAATTAATTAAAATCTAATCACACATATAATAACACCCAACACACCACAACACTCAATTCTCTCTCCCCACTTTTCCTTTTCCTTTTCCTCTCCTTTTCTTTCATCCCATCAACACAACACAACACAACACAACACACCAACACTCCTCTTATTACATACGAGTACATAACATCACTCCATCATCATCATCATCATCCCCACAAGGAAATCACAATCACATCTCCATCCAAACTCAGATTTTCTCGCCGGAGATCTCTCTCCCAGATCTGCCCTCCACTCTCTCTCCTCAGGTACCCCCCTTTTTTTTTTTACTTTCACTCTTCTTTTTTTTTTACTGCATTATTATTTTTTTGTTTACTTACTCAAATCTACCCTTTGATTCTCACTGTTTTTGTTATTTTTTTACTCTTTCCTTTCTGGGTTTTCTCCCTTTCCCCTTTTACATTGCCCCCACACCCTCAAGTTTCTTGTTTTAGCTTTTCTGTGATTTTGACTTTCTGGGGTTTTTTTTTCTTCTTTTGTTGTGATCAGCTTGTTTATGATTCTTGTGATTTTCCCTTTTGTTACTTTGTAATAAAGATACAAACTTTACTCCTATGAGCTTTATTTTAGTGTATTTTTTTAGTGTTTTGGTTGGTTGGTGAAGCTGAGAGTCTTATCTGTTATTATTATGATGCATTTATTTATTTTATTGCTGAGATGTTATTACTTGAGCTGATTGTTGTTATAAGTTGATTGTAGTATGCTTAGTTTATAACAGTTGATATGTGAAAGGACTAATTTAGTTGGAGGATGACTGGATGAGGATTAGTTGAAGTATATATATGATGGTGAGGTTTTGTTGGTGAATGATTGCTTGCATTGACTTTACTCTGGCTGACTTTGAAATTTGGGAATATGTATGACTTTGATTATGAATTTCTAACCTCCAGTTGACATTCAGGGAAATATTAGTCAACCAGTGTTTGATAAGGGAAATTCTTGTGTAGAAGATTAGCCGAATATTCGAAAATTGTATTTGAACTCCGAAGAGTAACATTTGTCTTGAAAACACGGTGTTACGTCCATTTTTCGGTCTCGGTATGGCATTGTTGAAGATACTACATGGAATTTCCTGTTTTTTTTTTTTGGAATATCGTTGTGGAAGCGGTTAGCTAGTGTTTTTGTTGGCGCCTTTGTTTCTGGCCTATGAGGGGGCAGCGGGTAAGAAAAGTTGCTATTGGTGGTATTATGGAGGTAGTTACGTTTAGAAGCGGGTGTAATGGAAGTCGTTGTAGTGTGTTGTGTGGGCCATCGCTGCAATAGTTAGTGGGGTAGTTTTAGCATGACCGTTATTTGTAGCGAAATTCTGCATGAAAAGTCTTAAACTAACTATTTTGAGTTGCTATTTGTGGAGATTTATTCTTTTATGGAAGTTGGTGTGATTTTAAATGTTTTCTTTAGCTTTCTTGGTAGTTCTGTTGCTGATCTTGTTTGATGACGTGTCAGAAAATTGAGGTTTAGACGTGAGTGTCGGCGGCTTGGATTGCTACTAGTCTTGGGTGCCCAGATGAGAAGAACTGATGTTATTGGCAGTAGAAGGAGGGGGGTTTTTCTCTTCGTCAGCATCTGGCTATACTAAGGGTCTGACCCTATTGCTTTTGGGTCAGAGGAGTGATGAGAAGCATATGAAAGTTGCTCCTTGGAATCAATACCAGTTGGTGGACCAAGAAACAGATAGTGACCTCCAACTGGCTTCTGGGAAGAATCGGCTTTCCCGCGGGTGCGCTTCCTTTGTTTGTTTTGGTCGCGCTTCCGCAGGACTTGATGGACCGTCACCTCTGAAAGTAGGTCCCACCCAACCACAAGAGACTTTGCCGGACGAGCCTCCGACTGAGAGGCCCAAGGAATTGAGAGCTATTATTGAGCTTGATAACAATGTTAGAAACGTGTCCCTGAAGAGTAGCCTGAAAAAGCCATCACATTGTACTCCACAAACTACTAAAAACAATAATGACCAGGAGACCTCAGCTGATGAGGGTGCTGAGCCCCCTGGATTTACAGAAAGGAGAAAGGTACAGTGGACAGATGCATGTGGCAAAGAGCTTGCAGAGATCCGGGAATTTGAGATGAGGTATTTAGCTACATTGGCTATCTTTATTAGGTTCATTAATTATCTTGTCATATCAAGCAACTGTTTCTGCCCTGTTGTTATCAGCATTAAGTAGTCAGACTATGGTAGCTTTTCTGCAACAATGTATCACTTAATTAATTGCAAAAGTTTGCCTGTGTGAATGGTCTGTGTTTTTTTTTTTGGTCAACAAACTCATTTTATTTAACCAAGTAGGAAATGAAGTACATTGCTGTCCACATGACTCTAAACAGCTGAACTCAAACATCAGTCAGCTTTTGATCCATACACCTCTATTCATGTGCTAAATACTATAGTAGCTCATGTAAGTTCTTTAGCTAGGCAGATTACTCATATTGCTTCTTCATTTAGTAATAACACTATGGATAAAAGTTTAAAGTTAGCAGTTCTGACTGCCAGTTACACATTTTCACTCCCTTACAAGTTACAATTGATTTCCTACACAATGCTTCAAACCACCAGTTCTTTTGTGCTGCTCTTCTGTTGAAATCTTCTTGTATTTCTCTCTATCGACACGTGGTAGATCACTGCTGCAAAAGCACTCCCCAAATTTGCTGCTCTTGAACTTTTGCTCTTCAACCTACTAGCAATCCACGTTATTTCATTCTGCCATGTATCTATTTATTTTGTTTCTCTCTCAGCCAAGCAAGCAGTTTCTTCCATAGGTGAGTGGTTCCTTTTCTTGCATCATCGTGACACACATACACCCCAATGTCCAGAAGGCTTCCACTAATGGGAGTCCGATTAACTGCTAAGAATGTGACACAATGTGTTATTTGTAGATTCACATAAAGAAATAAGTACAAACACAAAGCCCTCAGTACCCTATCTTGGATGGGATAACTGGGTTTGTGTATACCTCCTTTTGTGTCTTGATATTTCCAAAACCTGTAAGCTCAATTTCTTCTACATAGGTTGCATTTTGTTATGAATGTAACCTATACTTTACTCTTTAGCGGTATAAATGGTCTCGTCTTTGCTGGTAAGATTGCTCCCTCTCTTTTTGCAATTTGCCTTTAGCTATAAGACTATAAGCATTAAGCCTGTAACTTGTATATTAGTACTGTGAATAGTTTGTAGATCATCTAATGGGTGAGCATTGGGTTTGTCCATCATCTGTAGTTGAGTTTCTGCAAATCAAGTGTATGTCTTTTGGGAGGGATAAGGCGAAAGAGGTGCTATGGCAAAATGCATTGATGGCAATACTTTGGAGTACTTGGCTTTAATGGAATGCAAGATTTTTCCCTCAAAGTGCTTCTTGTGTTCTGTCACCCAACTTACTGTTGCATCGAGCTACTTTTCTTGCTTCCTTGTGGACTTTGTCCACAGATGCTTTCGTAGGCCGACCATTTAGGACGGCTTGTCCTCCTCTTACATTAACAAAAAAAAATCCTTGTCAAAAAAGTTCGTCGATCAGAAGTTTTTTCTGATTGATGGATGGTTTGTGTCTAACCCCACTCCATTGAGATATGTGTACAAGTTATGATGATGATTTGGTTGGGGGGAATTTATTATCAGGTGTGGCACAACTGTGGGATATAGAAATATGCGGCATCTCAAATAAGATTTCTTCTTTAGGCCATTATGAAAAGAGCTGTCTACTTTTGCAGTGCTTATTTTCTATACATTTTGTTACAAGCGTGATCTTGTTATAGAATTTTCTCTCGGATATGAGGACCTAACGTCCTAACCATTCTGAATATGGAATCGAGCTATACTTTATTCAAGCTAATTAACCTTTCCTAGTCAGGAAGTATTTCATTTGAGAAAACTTTTCATAAGAAGTCCTCAATGTTTCAACAGTCATGCTTATGATGTTGTACCACTTCCCCGGTGGATGCAATGGATGACTGGATGGGTTTTTTTGTTTTTGTTTTTGTTTTTCGGTTGTAGGGTGCCAAAGAGAAACCTACCCTTGGTTGTGGTAGTACTGTTTCAGTACTTTCTTGGCTGAAGCAGAAAATACTTTAAAATTCGGATAGTTATGATCATGCGATTGATTGCTTATTTCAGTGTTTAAATTACCTAGTTCCTTTTTTCGCCAACAAAAGTTTACTTGCCATAACCTGGGATGGGCAAAAAAATCCCTCTCCTATGTGATATGTGTCTTCTGCAAATTGAGGAATCCAATATCTTCTGGAAAGCTATGTACTTGTAATTTTAGTCCCACTACTTGGGGCAGTAACTTCAAACACACTTAATGTTGATCCTTATAATTGACCACATTGGAAGGAACTTGAGGGCAAATGATTTTATAGAACTTTTGTTTCCCCCTATTCATGCTTGCAGTGTGAATGTTGGGGGTCACTCTGTCACTCATATTGCAGTGATTGAAAACATGAATGAAGTTTACGGTATTTGGTATGTATGTGCGTGTGTGTGTGTGTGTGTGGATGGATGGACTGTTTGTGGGAGTTGTTGTGCTTGTTCTGTAAGAACTTCTATTACATGTCTGCTACTGATAAATGGGTTTTATGCAATTGCAGTGAAGCTGGTGGATCTGACGATGAATTTTCCGGCTCCAATGGAAAGACTTGCTCTTGCAGGATTATGTAATTAGGAGGCTTGGTTTTCAGTTTCAGCATTGTGAAGGAACATTAGATGGACTGATTGTTGGCGTCCAGCTGCCGTGAGGGAATCTTCCTCGGAGCACCCCAATGCAGATGCCTATTTTTTTGCCTGCCGAGGTCTCAATTGCAGGAAGAGTGGAGTCCCCGTCATGAATCTCTTGAAAGTTTGGATGCCTCTTCTGGCTGAATCACTCTGTTAATATCATGTCAATTTTGCTTCCTTGAGTGGACCATTATTTTGGGCTTTTTTTCTTCATTTGTTTGTCATTTTTCTCTTCTTATCTTCATCTCCCTTTTTTACTTCTTTTTTGGTGGGTTGCAGTTATGTTGTTTTTACCCTCTGACCGAGTGTTGACATATTGCCGTAAATCGAAAATCTCTGTTTTTTTGTCAATCTTATGTAGCTTGTCTTTAGTCTTCACCAGTTCACTCTTTGTAATTAATCGTTTATCAAAGCAGTGAGACTTGGCAATCCGGGCTTTACAATGATACGAGTACTATGTTTGTAGACTGTTTTGTTGCATTTTTTAAGAAATGCTTCGTGTGTGTTTCTACGAGGCCAAGTGGATTAGCATTTGACCTCAAACTGGATAGGTGCGTGTCTTTCACGACCATGCCTGTAAGTGGGCAACTAGCTTCTGCATCCAAATAAGCAAAATCTCCAATAAAACATGGCCACACTTTACCCACCCAGTGGCAAAGACAGTTCCTCACAATCTGATAACTCCAACTCAATCTCTGGTTCTATCTCTCTTTTTGTCTCTCCAAACTCCAAAACCAAATACAGTTCAGACAAGATTGCAGGACAAAAGAGTGAGAAAGCAGTAGAAGGGCAGGAAGATCAATCAAAGGGTGGAGGGAAAGGATGTCAGTAAGTTCATTCCCATGCATGAGACTACCAGCATCTTCATCAACAGCAGGAGCATGTTCCTCTTCTTCATCAACAGCCTTGAGGTTTAGCCACAGTAAGGCAAGTATGTCAATGACTGTAGTAAGGTGCTCACAGGCTGAGGGACCAATCAGAAGACCCATGGCTCCATCCGCGCCAACGCCCCCGCTTAAGGCGCCAACACCACCTCTTAAGGCGCCAACCCCGCCAACCCCTCCTACTTCCCAGCCTGCTTCACCACCATCCCCGCCTTCGCCGAAACCTGCAGCTGTAATGGCAGAGGATATGAATGTGGTTACATTAGAGTTTCAGAGGGCTAAGGCGAAGGAGCTACAAGATTACTTTAAGAAGAAGAAGTTGGAACAAGCTGCTCAAGGTCCTGCCTTTGGTTTTGTTGCCAAAAATGAGATCGGCAATGGCAGGTATGTACTTTTCTAACTCTTCTACTCCTGGGTAAGTTGTTCACTTGGTCTACCATGTTTCTGCTTTCTTTGTTTGCGTATGTTCACGGTGATTCACAGTGGTTGCTGCCTTACTGATATTTGATTGAATTGCCTTATTTAGATTCATTGGGCAATCTAACATGATACAATTAGATGAGATCAATCTCAGAAAGAAGCAAAAACCTGTTTCTCTTGTTCATATTGGTTTTTCAGTCGTCAGCGCTCAGAAAATAGTGTTGGTTGCCTTTCACCACAATATCACAAGGCTGAATTTCGACATCTAAGCTCAAGCTTGAGTTCTAGACTCAATGCTGTTAGAGGAGAAAGTCTGTATAATATGTGATTGTTTGGTTGAGAAACAGTTCTGTTCTTAGGTTGGTACTGCAAACTTGAATGCTATGTGGTTGAAAAAATGAACAAGGGCATTACTTCCTCTACTGCACGAATGAGAGAGCCAGTACTGAGTACTGACTTACCTATCTCCCTTCATGCAAATACAACGTTTTATCGCAAATCTTGTAAATTCATTTCATTCATTGGTGTTCAAGGAGGGTAGAAGCCCCATCATTCAACTTCAAAAACATACAATTTAAGTAAAGGTGTCGGACTGATGTGGCCTGTGGGGGTAACAACTTCTTTAAAGTTGTGTGAATGGGAGTTAAAACCGACCGTCTGCTTAACAGGAGACTTTCACCTAAATCATGGCATACCTTGATGTACAAGAAAAACGTTTTTCACAAAAACAGGATACTAAATAAGGTACCATGAGCTGTATCTGTATTTGCTCCGATTTTCATCTCTGAAACTAATATCAGCCTTGATTATCTTCTGCACTGATGAAAACACTCTAGTGAAAATGCCGGCATTGCATTCAGATTAGATATGGTAGGCAGTAACAGCCACTACAGCACTCCAAAACTTCTTCTTATTCTCTGTTACCCACATGGTTCAACTCGAATAACACCTTGTTATGCATTAAAGTGCTACAGTCAATCAATGGCATATTTCAGAACAGTTTTGGCAAAATGACAAGTGAAATATAAGGCAGCTTAAGTTTCATAACCATCGCCACACAAATCTGAAACCACAGTACTTAATTTTTCGAGTCTTTCTCGGGTGAGTAGTTGACCTTGGCAGGCAACCAAAGTTGAGACTATGCTTGGGTAGATGTATAAGGCCCCGAACTACATGTGCCAATTTGAGTCTAATCTAGCTGAAAATTTACACAGCATGTCATCCTTACGTGAAAAGGAGTGGTAGAGGGTTTAGGGATGATGAAACTCATTTGGTTTGAATGAGATGTCACTTGGCTGGTCTTCAGTAACTTCGTTCAAACCATGGTGAAAGCTACTGAGATTCATGTTTCCTGCTTGGGCAGTATCAGCTGAAGGGGTTCTCATTTAATTTGTTAATCTCGCATAATTTGTTATTCGATAATCTATTGTTCGCGGCGGAGGATGTGTATGGCTTATACAGCAAATTGGGGACAAAAGTTATACACCTGAAAAGGGTCCAAGACTCCCATCTCAACTGTTAAGATCAAGTCTAATGAGTAATATTTGATGTCATTTTGTCAGAGGTCTCAACCGAATGGCTAAACTTTTACAAATTAGGTGATGGGCAAGATCCCCTGAATTCATGGCTGCTTAGTACCCAATCGCCCACGTGTGTTGGGTTGGGAGGAGGGGGGGAGCTTGTCTTCCCTTGAATTCATGCCTGCTTAGTCCTGGTGTTATGTTGTTTGAATCAACTTGATAAGACGATGTTGACCTCTAAGCTTTATGCATACTTGATGAAGAAGCTTCATTTCCATTGCTGTTGATATTGATTACGTTACGTTTACTTTATCTTCGGCCTATTTATATAGGTGCAATTACTAAGCTCTCCACTCATATAAGCTGTTATTTTTTAGCGATTTAAAATCAGTCATTTCATTGATACCCTGAGCGTCCTCTGATCAATTTTTCTCATCTAATTGTCCGGAAACAGATGGGCAATGTTCGGTTTTGCAGTCGGAATGCTAACAGAGTATGCTACAGGGTCTGATTTCGTGGATCAAGTGAAACTCATTCTCTCCAACCTGGGGATTGTAGATCTAGAATGAGGTGATGGTAACTTTCATATACATATTCTTTTGCAAACTTGTAATTTCTGTAATCACCAATTCAAGTTTTCCAACCCCTCTATAAATATTTGTAATTCTCTCATTTTGCGTTGAACTGAAAGGGCTCGTCTTTGCACTTTTCTGTGTCACCATTGCGTGTTATCTTAACCCTTCGTAGAAAAAAATATTACAAAAATCTCGTGCTACATTTCCTGTCCACACAGTTCTTTCTTGTTTTTTTAGTTTATAGTCCCTTCGTTTCCACAATAGCTGGCTCATGGGAGGCGAGAACAAGGGACCAAAAAGATTTTAGAACAATCACTGATAGTCATCGGGAGGTCACTAATGACTACAAGGGTTTATTAATCAAACTTTTCTGGAATTAATAAATCAATCTCATATTTGAAACGGGTTCGCACAAAATTTTAGGATAACATTTTGCTACAGTTGGAAAATATTTGTCACTTGGGCATACCCAATAATTATACGATTATGAGACCATTGCAATGCACAACAAAGTATTGTTCAATTTCCAATTTCAGCTATCCACTACATGACTTCAACTGCCGAACAATTGGCCTACATATTACTGTACCTAGCAACATATTATGTTTAAACGGCGAACACGCTTCCAGAATTGAATGTCAGTCAGCTTGTTTCTTGAAACAACATTACCGGCGAAGCCAAAGGCAAGAGAGATAAAGGAATGCCAAGACGAAGAGGAAATAGGTAAAACGCCGAAGAAAGCGAGCCCGCGTCATGGCCCTAGACTCTTGTAATCGTGTAACCCGCTGTTGTTCTTGTATCTCTTGTAATTGTTGCCGTAGTCGTTGTTGTAGTAGTAGTTGTACTATCAGTCGTAGTTGTTGTCGACGTTGGTGGCAGTTTCTCACCAAGTCAGACTGGTCATCGTCTTGCCCTGTGTTACAGCACATTGTAGATATGGTCACATCGATTTTTGGGTCTGGGTTACTATGATGGAAGATTTTGGGACATAGCTAGGCTGTGGCCTGTGGGTGTGTTTTTTTTTAGTGTTTTTGCAGAATGGAATTGTTTTGGGGAATTATGAGGGGTATATTGATCGATTAGGGCTGCGGGGGTGTGAGAGCGGGAAAAGACCCAAGAAAGAGCGCCTTTTAGCAATTTATTTCAGTGCAACTTTGATTTTACCGTCACATGCCGAACTCAATTGAAAAATGAAAAATACAAAAATACGGAAAGTAAAACTATAATAAAACTAAACTTATCTGAAAATAAATGAATTGAATTGTACACAACCTAAGTTTCCAAATAATATTACCTTCGTTTCCTAAAGTTCTTCCTCTTTACAATTTGGCACACATTTTAATGAAATGTGAAATGTACAAATATATCCTCCTCTCCCTTTTCCAAGCCTCCTCCCCCTCCCTTGTCCCCATACCACCTACCAAGGGCAAAAAGGTTATTTTATGAAAAAAAATTAAGCCAAAAAAGGAGAGAGGAAGAACTTTAAGAAACAAACCAAAAAGGAAAAGAGGAAGAACTTTAAGAAACGGAGGGAGTAGATTGAGAAGTGAAAAGGCAAACACATTCATCACAATCTCTATTTAGAGCCTGCTCTTTACAACTTAAGTTTAGTTCAGTTAACCCTAATAAAGTAACGTAAGAGGTTTTGACCACAATATCAATTCGTAGTTATTATTATATCATTAGACTGCTCCCAAAATAAAGTTTTCTAAACTTACAATATTGATAGGATTTTGAAAAATTCAACAAAAAGTTTAGTTTTTTCAACTTTAGTTTAGTTCACTAAACCTTAGCTCTAAATAAGAGACCATTTATCTTAGAGAAAAATTTGTATGAACCCGTTTCATGATATGAGACTGGGTGAGGGGGGTCATTATTGTGTCTGCGAGGGGTAATTATTGCGTAGTCGAGGAGTCATTATTGTGTAGTTGAGGGGTAGTCATTAATACCCAGTCGATCTCATTTATGAAACAGATTCATACAAATTTTTTCCTTCGGTTAAAAAAAGGCGAAATTGTTGTGAATAATCCCAACTTGGGCCAAAATATGCTAAATGTTCGACTGAATTTAGATAGAGGCCAATTCCAAATTTAGTCGAAAAATCAGTTTGTAAATAGTTCAGCTTAGCTTGCTTAATAAGGTAGTACTCTTGCTAATTTATGATTATTTGAGGATATCATGCCCCTTGTTTAAGGACGACATCTAACATGTATTAAGAAGAGAAATCGATAATTATCTTTGTAAGAGACATCTGGTTATCTTGCTCGAGATTCAGTCCATGTAACTAATGAAGTTAATTATTACTAGTAAGTACAGTGGCCTTTATTATTAGTATATATCAGTCAAAGGTGTCCTGGCCTAGCTTGTCAATGATGTATTACCTTGTTGACCTTTATTATTAGTAGAACTTACTGAAATAGTTGGCATAGTTGTTTAGGACTGACTAGTATATATGCACCATCCTACAGTAAAGTTACAGGAATAATTTCTCTTCTCATGACGTTTAATTTGCTGGAGATTTTCCCTCACCTCAGACTCTAGCTCAAAGCCTCAAAACATCAAAGTGAATATATAATATATATGGATCAAATTTTGCCATATATGTACTGTAAGTCTTTTGCATTTGGATTTAAAGCTTGAGGTACCTAGAGATACAGTGATACATCTTAACACGCACTCTATATTCAAGCTAATTGAATTCTTTGATGGACATGCAAATTGTGAAGCTAAGGGAGCAACGGTGGTGGTGATGAAGATAAAATTGAGCAACCAACAAAAATTGAAGCTAGGGAACATATTTTGCATCAATACTAGAGATTAAAGAACTTGGTCTTGATCCACTTAAAGCTGTCTTTTACGGTGAATCTCAGTTTGCCTTCAGAAGTGAACTTGTTGTATGTAGCCACCCTTCTCTTCCTGATGCGATCTGGATCATTGTATGTTGAGAAACCAGAACCGCTTGATCCATTGAATTTAAATGAATTTGAGGTTGACAATGATGAGCTTCTCGTCCTTCCTTCTTCTTGATCATCTTGTATATGCATGTCGAACTTCCCGTAATGTTGATATGACCTGCTTTTCTCCATCTAAGGGTCAATGTATCTTTTATCTAACCCTCAAGCTTCCTCATAACATGCACAAAATGTAAGATTTGTTTCTGGTGAGATTATAATTATGTCCATGAAATGGATCGGAGAGAAAACAAGGAATATGTTGAGTATTTATGGATCATTCTAGTACTCAGCTTTGGATCGATGGATAGCTTTAAGTAAAGGAAAAAATCTTTGTCAAAAAAAAAGTAAAGGAAAAAAGCAACTTTTTCCAAGCATGAAACATCTCTAGGGGACATGTCATGCGGAGACATTGATTAATCCTTTTGCATGCTTGTATTTGTCCTTGCAAAGTTAGTGAGAATGCAAATTTATTGTCCCGTTCACATTTTTTACATAAGGGGAAAAGAAAAACACGGAATCAATCAATTTGACAGATTTTGATATGTACTCTTTTTATAGTCAAATAGAATAAATTATTATGGTTAGAGAAATGGGCTAAATCATAATTCTCGTCTACTCATCTAGGACGCCTCAAACTAATGCATCTTATATACTGTATATCTGATGAACAGAGACTCAAGTTTACAATGATGCACAGAGCCTCAAGTTTATGCTACTTGAAAACATGCACTATGGAAAACGACGAGTGATTTATTATACTGTACTTGAACAAGTTTTTTTGATGGCCTACTTGAACAAGTTTATCCTACGGCTTTTGCGACAATGTGGACTGAACTTTCGCTTTGCTTACAATTCGTTTAATCAAGACACCTATTGTTACTCTGTACATGCACCTTATTATATTTTAAAACTGTCATTTTGTGGGATAATTCATGGTTATCAGCTCAAAGTTTGAAGGATATGTACTTGTGCTGAGTCTGTGACATAGATGTCAGCTGTCCCTTAGTTAGTTGCCTAAGAAAACTGGTCAATGTACAGACCCTTTCGAGGTAAAATGACAAGAGATATATCGAGCAAAATGAAGATGGGGGAGCAAAATTAAAGATATATATGTAGACATGTAGGACTCTAGGGAAATATACTGAAACAGATGCAAAGAGGATCCAATTCTCAAGAGGTAAAGAGGAGAATGATACAACAATCAAAATAGGCAAATCAAACATACATTTAGGCACACAAAGCCAAAGTATCTCTTTTAGAGCCACAAGAAACTTGAATTGAACAGAAGACGTAGTGTAGTGATGAGTTGTTTTGTGCAACTTCAGTACACTACCTTATTTTGCACAATAAAAAACGATATTCAATATCAAGCTTAGTGACACATTGATTATCATTCTTGTGACATCCCTTGTTTCCTAGCTCCAACCACAGATTTCAAGCCCATGCCAAAATTCTTAACAGAGCAATTCCAACGAACCTCCCCTTGATTGCCAGTCAAAACTTTAAGCTGTCCCATCTTCACCATTGCATCAACAAACTTCTCAAAGAATAATGATTGATTGTTTGCAAAGTTTGTCACAATACCCTTTGTCCTCGAATCAGTGAACAAGTCCTGGTCGGAGGTGAACAATCCTTGACGATTCACTAGGTCGACATAGTACCTATTGTCGAAAATGTTTGGAGAACGAATGTCCAAAACAGTTGTGGCGTTTGTGGTTGCGGTTGGGCACGTTCGTTTTAAGTTGTTGGCAAATGTTTGTTCCAATGTAGAGTCTTGTGTAGGGTAAAGTCGGTTAGTGAAGGATGTGCAATGGCCACGACCGATGGTGTGGCCTCCGGAAAGAGCAACTACATCAGTGGGAGTAAACTTCTTGGTGGCGAGGGAATTGAGGATGGTGGTGGTGTTGCTAAATGGGGATGGTAGGTTGGCTAAGGTTTCGCTTGTTGTTGCAAAGTTTAGATCGTCCTTTCTCCCTAAGGGGATGGCATAGAAAGGTCCACCTGCCTGTATGCAACAACCAAATTGCAAGTTACAACTAGAAAAAAAGAAGAAGCTATATCTAAAGTGTCTACCATGGTAAGTTAGATTATAGGCAGCATTCTAATACAAATTGGGTTTCGTTACAGCTGCCCGCTTGCTCGCCTTTGTAGGCAACATATTTTTGCTCTAGTATGATCCTTCCATGAAGGCATCAGTTCTATTAGACTAATTTTGAAAGCGTCACTCATAAATACTTTTGGTGTTAGGGGGACTAGCAAGTCTATATTCCCGACTTACGGTTCTTATAAAAAATTATTCCGACCCAATACCCACTTTGAAACTATTTCCCAAACTATCGTCCACGTCATCAGTTTAAACGGCCCCGTTACAAAATCGCTAAATCGCCATCGGAAATGGCGACTTACCCGAAGCTAAGTCGCCACTGGCCGTGGCGACTTTAGACTTTTTTTTAAAGCATAAAAATTTTAAAAAAATAGTAAACAAGGCAAAGTCGCCACTAGATTGGCGACTTATCCTCGGTGTAGTCGCCGGAGGCCGTGGCGACTTAGTGTTTCTGTAACGGGACCGTTTAACCAGCTGACGTGGATGGTAGTTTGGGAAATATTTAAAAAGTGGGTCGGAAAAGACTCCAAAGAACGAAGCAAATCATGTGAATAAAATGGCAGATCATTCATAATTCTCCAATCAACTCATAACTCAACAAAGTTATATTAGACAATAGTTATTGTAATTACCAAAAAAATAAATTACTATTGACATACCATGTAGACGGAGTCGCGGGCAGCAAGTGCTGTAATATCAGCGCAAGAGACCACTGGGCCACAATATTGTTGTATAAGTGATTGAATATCATTTATGATTTGAAATGCTTCAGGCCTCAGTGTTAAATTTGGAGGTGCGTCCTTTTCACTTGGGCCACTTGCTGATCCATCCAACAATACCGATCCATCACATCCCTATGCACAAATTTGGAGTAGCACTTTTCGTCAACAGAGATAAAACATAGTTCGTTGAACAAACCGTCATGCTATGAGAATAAGATATATAATTTTTTATTTTCTTACATAATACTTGTTCGAGATGATAATACTAAAAGGAAAAAAAATATTGTAAACTCGTTTCATATATGATACTGAGTATTAATGACCTCTCAACTACACAATAATGAACCCTCTTAATCAGTCTCATATATGAAACGGGTTCAAACAAATTTTTCTCAAACTAAAAAGCTTCTACTAAAAAAAAGAAGATAAAACTAAAAAGAAACGATGTTAATTGTTTAGTTAAACGGGTCATGAGATGTCCACAACACGTCAACACTAAAGAGATTTCAACTCAAAACTAATGGCAACGGGTCGGGGAGCTCACTTTAAGTTACAAACATAGGTCTCAAATGGAGAATATTTTCAATGAAATTCATGTCTTACTTAGTTGTCTCACTTAGCTCACTAGTCTTTATTTTCCAAAGATTTTTTTTTTATTTTTATCTTATATGAGTTTTACCATTTTGCCCGTAATGACACCATTAATGCACGATTAATAAAAGTGTTAGATATGAATCCTCTCATAAATAAAAATTAAGTAACAAAACTTGGTGCCCAAAATGGTAATATTAATAAATCTCAGGCACTTATTTTGGAATAAGACTAAACTTGAGACACTCTAATGGTACTAGATAGGCTCACTTCAGAGTTCAGACACGCTACATAAAATACTCTGGAGGTTATGTTAAATCTCAGTCACCCTAAATGGTTAATTTTGGCCGAAAATCAAGCACCCTTTATTAAATCAGGTCAAATTTCAGGTGCATTAAATAGAATATTCCTCTTTTTATTGTGTCTATAATAATATATGTTTAAAGCATATTATTATGCACCAGTTGTTAAGCAACAAGTGTTTGGTATACTAGGTGTACCGGTACACCTTATGGATTTATGACTAATTATAAAGGGGCTGACTAATGGCATTAAAAATGTGACTAATGATATATGTTGTAATATTAGTTATAAATTCACAGGGTGTGCCTATACACCTGGTGTATCTAAGAATTGGAGGTTGTTAAGTGTAGCAACGATGACTATACTCCTTTACTAAGCTTAGCAACGGATATTATGCATGCATTGCTAGGCTAGGCTTAGCAACAAATAGTATCCAAGCTTATTAGCAACAGATTAGAGTCATTCGTTTGCTACGCTTAGCAACTATTATCCCTTAAATTCTGATGTTGCTTAGCAATGGTTGCACAACATCCCTTTATAACATTCTTAACAACTCCATTTTAGAAACGGCCGCCGAATTTGTTGTTAAGAACGTCTTAGTAACGGATTTTGACCACTTAGCAATGGAGATTTCCATTGCTAAGAAGATCATTTTGTAGTGTTTGATTGTGATGTGTGCGGGAATGTGTGCTTGCTTGGATGTTTGTATAGCCCATATATTATGATGGTTAGTTTACATTAGTCCGTGTAGTAATTGTGTTTCTGAATATCGTACCAAGCAAATATGGAATAGTTAAACTATACACTCTTAGGTGTACAACATCTTACCCACAAAACCTCACCCTTTAATGCATTCCCATTGAAAAAACTCCCTCTTACCTCTTATCTCCCTTTTTTTCAAATTTTCTCTCTCTACTCCCCTGACAAGACAAAAAATACACAATTTCAACACATCCGCTATTTTCTCTCCTAAAATACATTCACTAATTCATCTCGATCAACCATCACTAATCCTATAAAAAAATGCAATTAGTGACCCTTTCAGATTCATTAGTGAATCTTGTTGGAGGATTAGTGAAGTTTTTCTTTTTTTTTTATATCTATTTTTTTAATTCTAAGAGTAAAATTTTATATTTGAGGTGTATGGTGGAAGGATACACCTCATGTGTATTATTTAGCCAAAATTGCCAAGAATAATCTCTACTTGGGGCGATTTGCCCAGAATATTTCTTACTTGAAAAATAGACGGGCATAATCCTTGCTTGGTTCTTAGTAGCCGTGAATAATCCTTACTTAGAAAAAATAGCCGGACACATAACGGCAGTTAACCATTCCGTTAAATTTCATTTTTTTTCTTTATATTCAACCAAAAAAAGAAGACCGCTACAAATCCTTTTAATATTTTACAACCACAATCCCCCCTCTCTCTCCCTCCTTCCTCTATTTTTTTTATCTAATATCTTCCCATGGGTGTGCACCGGTACAGACCCGGACTGGACATGATAGGTCTGGAACGAAAAAATTAGAATCTCATAATTTCATTAGACCAAAAACCGGGCTTGAATTTTTTTCGATTCGGTCCGGGTTAGACCCGATTTGACCGATTCTTCCATTTTTTTTATATTTTTTAATTAGTGATTGAAGTCATGCATATTAACTAACTAACCAAAATAAATTGCCTGATTCTTTTTTATATTTTTTAATTAGTAATTTTTTTAATATTTTTTAATTAGTTAGACCCGGACTGGACATGATATTGCCTGATTCTTTCTTCTTTTTCTTTTCAAGAAATTCACATAATACAAATAACCTGTAAATGCCAAATATAACAACAATCACCCATAAACTTAAAAATATATTCATACTAACTAACTAACCAAAATAAATGAATCATGAACTAGAAAAAGGTAAGATTAAATAAGTGAAATGAGTTATCAATATTTGAAAATTAGCCCATAAAAATAAAAAAGACAAATTGAAAATGAGAGATTTGAGGGAGAGTGGGGCCGATCTTGGGGAGCCGGGAGATTGAGGGAGATTAGGCATCAATGAGGGAGACTGAAGTATATAATAGTCAAAGTATTTTGTAGCCTTGTAGGGTTCTCTTTTTATTTAGTTGAACAGAAAGAATAATATCAAAAATATAAAATTTAATGGAAAGTTAACTACCGTTATCTGTCTGGCTATTTTTTCAAGTAGAGATTATTTACGGCTACTAACACCCAAGTATGGATTATGCCCGTTTACTTCTCAAGTAGGGACTATTCTAGGCAAATCGCCCCAAATAGGGATTACTCCGGGCAATTGTACTGTTGGATTATTCAATACGTACGTACAACTCTCACTAGAAGCTTCTCTTTTTTTTTAAAAAAAAAAAACACGATCGATCATACATTCATAATAACCAAATACTACTCCTGACTAGCTCCAGTACGTAGTAAAAATACCTGGACGAAGCAATCGTGGAAATGGAGTCGTAGCAAACCGGCAGCTTGGGTAATATCATCTTGAAAAACATTCCAAAGATAGTCTCTGATGATGAACTCAACAAATGGGCATTTGGAATCATAATATGCGTACGACAGTCCTGGCACTATATCAACTGTGCTCTTGATCTTAAG
>ONZK01000206.1:0-16150 GCA_900322385.1 Pharnaceum exiguum | reverse complement strand
GACCAAATGGGCAAATACTAAGAATTGGCATACAATATTTTTTTTCCTATATAGCAATCCCCTAGCCAGGTAACTTCAACCGCACCGAGCTTAAGGTTATTAGTCTCCAAGACTCCAATATTTATGTTTGGTGAAGGTTTTAATTTTTTTTCTATTATAAATCTAATCGAATCAAAGTGAAGGAAAATTGAGAATACAAGACAATAGACAAGATTTAGGGGAGAATAAGAGTTTTTCTATTAGTTCTCATTGGTGTGTATACAATACATGGAATAAACACCACCATCACCAATAACAACAACAATCGAGTGTAAATCCCCATTCAATTGGGATTCTCGGGTCTGGATGTATGCAAACTTACCCATATTTAAGAAAATAGAGAGGTTGTTTACGAGATTGACTAATTGATGTGTTGAAGTATTGACTTACAACTACTTCAACAAAAATAAGAAATATTAGAAGGTTTCTTAGCCAATTTGCTATAGTCCATAATCACCTAAGATGAAAGATGGAGATAATTCTTTCAACTTCATAAGCACTGGACCAATACAGGACATGGAATGAGCTGCATTTATAATACACCAAAATGTGAGATTCATGTACATCTCAAGTTAACGTAATAGGTGAGTAAACCACATTAGGGCATGCACAATGGTATGCTTGGAGGGTGCTTTGATCCTATGTGGCACTAGCTTGCAATCTCTTACCATTGTACCACCCAAAAAAGTAGCCCAATAGTGAAAAAATTCCCCACCAGCTTGCTTTCGAGAGCAGCTTTCCAAAGCGGCTGCTTGCCTTTGTTTTTAACAAAAAAAAAAGAAGAAAGCTCATAACTAGTAATATTGTAACATTAGTTTATTATTTAGGACCCAAAATAAAGTTGCTGTCTACTTGCTTACCATTGTAGACAAAATGAAAACTAGCTAGAGATTTAGCTTAGCTTATGTGACATATGGGAGCACCCTTACAAACTTGCTCCCATTGCACATGCTCTTAAGGATCAGGACTAACTTAATGTAGTACTTTAATATGAATGTAATGAAGGTGAAACGTTCATATTATCACGTGGTTCATAACATTTTCGAGCTAACTTATTTGTATGTAGCTAACAATTTATGATTATCTAATATCTCATATATCCAAATCATTTATTTGCCGATTGTCATATGCTTAGAGGGTTACTTTAATATGCAGTTAAATTGTACTTCATGAAATTGTGAGTTCTTTCCAATGGGCTTTTCTAAATTTATTATCTCGAATTTAAACTAGATTTAATGTGCAGTTAAATTGTACTTCCTACTTCCTGAAATTATGAGTTCTTTCCAATGGGCTTTTCTTAATTTATTATCTCAGAATTAGAACTAGATTTGATGTGGAGAATCAAAATTCAAATTTTACTTGTGCAACTAGGCTTGTCAAAATATGACTCGACCTAAAAACACGATTAGAAACGACCTAAATTTTGGGTCTTGGTTAGACATAGCAATCATGTAGGGTTGGATTGGATTCGTTGTTCGAGTTGAAATTATACAGGCTGATATTATTTGTCAACCCAAATTCGACCTGTTTATATAAATTGGTCAAAGAAGTTGACCTGAATCCAATTTGGAGTTAAACGGGTCAAATTGGAGTCAACCCATTTAATCTTTTCTTAAATATATATATATATGATTTTTTGGTGAATTCAATATAACATACAAAAAATATAAAAGGAAGTAAGTACTTTTTTTGTGTGTGAAAAGGAAGTATGTACTTTGGGGTGAAGTTGTTAACAAGAAGAAAAAAATGACTTAGGCTATATTTAGGATAACCTGACTTGATTGATATTTGGTCTAATTTTTTTTTTCTTAAAAAATATATAAGATTGTACTTTTCTGTGTTTTATCGGGTTAAGTAGGTTATATTTAGGATAACCTGACATGATTCCAACTCATTTACTTATACAGGTTAGAGCAACTCTGATTTGAGTTGAAAATCTCAACCTAAACCTAAACTTAACTTGTTTATTCCGACAACCTATTTAATTAAACAGGTTGATCGAGATTTTCAAACCTAACTCGGTAATTTTTCGGTCAGGTTCGTGCCAGATTGATGGGTCGGGTTAGCTTTTGCGGTCTAACCTTGATGAAGGGATTTGCACTTGAAACATGATTTGATCTAAACTTGTTTAATATGTAATTTTCCTGAGTTAGGATCAACCTGCAATAGACTCGAAAAGTAACATAAACTTTAAAGTACAAATAAACTAATATTTCAAATATTGTATTAGTGTTTTATTTTAAATATATTTTTATTAAAATTTAATATGTATTATATCTTATTAAGCCGCTGAGTCGACCTAACCCGAAGCAATCCATCCTAAACAACCCGAAAATATTTCACCAGGAAAAAACCAACCCAAATCATCAGAAATGAGCAAAGAAAAGGGGGGTGATCGATGTATTCATTTTGATTCAATTGACCACAAACAGTTAATAGCTCTAATACACCGACGTTGTAACACCGTATAACACGAGATAGAAGAACAAAAATACATGACTAGCTTGACACGATCTGAGTTGATACCCGACCCTATTTATACTTACTAGTACCCGCCCTGCAATATCCATGACCAAACCGGGTCGGTACATGTAGCATAACTTGGCTTAGCGGGTAGCCGCCACCCACGTCACCCGGTATGCACGAATCTTCATTTTTTTTAAAAACAAATTAATTACAAAAAATTCATTTCATACATGAACCTTTTATTACAAAATAATAAATCCTCGACTACACAATAATGAATCCTCAGTTACACAATAATAACCCCTCTTATCTAGCCTAATGCATGAAACGGGTTCACACAAATTTTCCTAGTTAATTACTCTCCCTCACAGGACACACAGGCACACAGCAGCCGGACACAAAAAGCTTACTCTCAGTCCCTCACTGACAATTGCTCAGTAAGGGACTGTCAGATCTTCTCCCTCCTCCAGTCCTCCATTGGCCCCCTCCACCTCCATTGAGTGTTTGGCTGCCACTGTCGAACGCCTTGCACGACTCCCAAGTCCCATCAGATTTCCCACACCGTCACTAGAGTACATGGCTCTGCCGAAGTGTTGATAAAGTAATTAATGATTATGTTTTGGTTGAATCTCTGATTGTGATTTTTTATTTCAAAATTTGTGTTACATTACAATATTAGACTATTAGTTACATTGGTTAATTAGTTGCCGCGTATTTGTCCACCACTTTTGCCTCTGCGTGCCAGATTGTCTGCATTTTTTCAAAAAACCACTTTTCGAATAGAATCGGGTACCCGAATTATTCCCAGGCCGGGTACGGGTCGAAATTCACACTACACCCGGCCGACTTTGCACTAATCTCCCATTATTTCCTTTTTATTTTTGAGTCAAAGCACGAAATTAGGAAGTCAGGCCTCAGCAGTCTGCACTACTCTGCACTAATATCCTTAGGAAAATTTTCCTTCCAAAAACAAAAGTCGTTCAAGGCTTTAGATATAGTAAGGAAATTTCATGAAATATTTCTTTTTATATTTCCCTCCCTTTTTCCTATGATAATATGAAACGATGTGTCTTAATTTTCTCAAAAAAAAATCTCTCATTATTCTCCTTCACTCTTCACGTGCACAGCTCCTTGCCTCTTCGCTCCTTATCTGACAGTTTCGAAACACCCTTTGGTATATACTCCTTGTTTCTCTATCATGTTTCAATTTAGTCCCATGATTTATACTGTTTGTGTCTTATACAATTGTTTTGATGAGATTGTCATGTTTGCATTATATATACGGTACGATGAATGATCAATACGGAACGTGGCTAAAAAATGTTAAACTGTACGAGTACTAAATTGAAGTTAAACTAATCTATTTAGTTCACACCAAAAAAAGAAGCTATCTACTAGGCTCTACTAGGGGTGTAAGTGAACCGAGCCAACTCGGTGAGTCCTCGGGCTTGATTCCGCCAAAGCTCGGCTCGTGCCAAGCCTGACTAGTGAGTACACTCTAGTGCGACTTTGCTTGACTACGACAAACACACAAAATACAATGGCCTAATATTGTAAATTTGTAACCGATCACCCAATAGTTTATATGTATATTTAAATTTTAATTTGGGTTTTGTGCTAGTTTTGACTTACTATACATTGGCTTCCTTGTAGGTTAATGAAAAGTCTGTCATCGACAAATTTATCTTGCTTACGGCGTCATTTTACTCGCTTTACTACTGCAGCCCAAATGGTGAGGTTATAATGTTTATATTCTATTGTGTGGCTCTCTGTTTCCGATGTTTATTTGCTTGCATTGTCTTAACTTCCTATATATTCCTACGGCAGGCTCCCAGTATTTCTTCAAATGTGACACAAGTACGTGGTCAGTACAGAAATAGCTTACCCCCTTCTTCTATATCTTTGTATTCACCTGAGGGAAAAGTAAGTTACATTTTCAGCATGCATTTATAATATGTACAATACAATTTAATCAACCATGCAGCTACTGGCTTGATATTAGAGATATTGTACTATATTAGGAAACAGATACTGTAGAGATATTATTCGGTATCTTTAGGATTCTAGTTAGCTTGATAAATAAGCTATGTAATTCTATATATTGGGTTCTTCCCCACCCCTGTTCTACAACAATATCAATAATACTATTCTCTTCTACCTTTTACATACTATTCTGTCATGGTATCAAGAGCAGTTAGATTCTGAGTGACCTACACACTTTCCCTCAGCCGGTGACGGACCTAACATATAGCCGTCACCGGACTACCTACAAAATTCTTCCTTTATTTTTTCTTTTTCTACATATCAAAATAATAATAATAATAAATATTCTACCGTATGTTTACTCACGGTTGCCTTCTATGTTCTATCGCCACCATACCATTACTGCCTACTAGTACATACTCTGTACTTTCTACCAAGAGCTATTTCTTGTCATCTCCGGCCTATGATAGTCCAGATCGGCCTTTTGTTATTTTCTTCATCTCTCGTACCGAGTTCTACCATCTCCGACTTCTCATATTCTTGGTCGTTAGTTTCTACGTAGTACCACTTTTTCTAAACCTATGATCTTAGCACTTCTCCTTTTCTTCTTATTTATATTATAGATTCATATATTCTATTCTATTCTATGAAGTGTACTCGGTCAATGGATCTTACTTTCTAACTTTGATGTTCTGCTTCTTCAATTCGATTACTATTTCCTACTCCTACCTGCTACTACATACTATTATCACTACTACTTTGGTGTTGTACTATTTTCTAGTACTACTGCTACTATTCTACTTCTCTCATTGATACTATTATAATTTCTAATCCCTATTACTTCTATTATTACTAATCTCTACTATACATTGCCCCCCTTGCTTTGGTTCTTCTCCTACAATAATTTCTGATCGTTCTACTACACCGGATCTACAATGGTTTATTGTGCCTTGTGCCGTTTCTCCCAAATTTTTCTATTGAAGATCAAGTGAAGATGTTTCTACTTATTGTCCAATCGTAGCGTTCGTTCTACTGCCGCTACGCTTGCGGGGGAGTATTAGAGATATTGTACTATACTAGGAAACAGATACTGTAGAGATATTATTCGGTATCTTTAGGATTCTAGTTAGCTTGATAAATAAGCTATGTAATTCTATATATTGGGTTCTTCCCCACTCCTGTTCTACAACAACATCAATAATACTATTCTCTTTTACCTTTTACATACTATTCTGTCACTTGAGAGTGTTTAATTTATATGAATACCCTTCTTCCGATGATGACAGAAACTACTAGATGAAGCGACCGCACTAGGAACTGCTGCAGGATTCTTGGAGATAGCCACAAACCTTACAACACAGAAAGAAGTTACTGCGGGTTGTCTAGCTTGACCACAGTCTTGAACGCTTTACTAATTGATCCTCAACAAGTGTGGAAAGGTATGACTAATGAAGTTAAACTAGTGTGGTGACCTTTTGAGCATGATGATAGTTTAAAGAGGCTGTGTACATGAATTTCCTATTTTGGCTGAGATGTTTGAAGTGTTTGTGGTCTTTCCCAGTGAAATAGCTTCACCTCACGTTAAGCTTGTATGCGGATTGGGTGCGTTAATGCTCACATTCTTAGAGGATACTCCCTCCGTTTTTTAAAGTTCTTCCTCTTTTCCTTTTTGGTTTGATTATTAAAGTTCTTCCTCTTTCCTTTTTTGGCTTAGTTTTTTCCATAAAATGACCTTTTTGCTCTTGATAGGTGGTATGGGGACAAGGGAGGGGGAGGAGGCTTGGAAAGAGGAGAGGAGGATATATTTGTCCATTTCAAATTTCATTAAAGTATGTGCCAAATTGCAAAGAGGAAGAACTTTAGGGAACGGAGGGAGTATTATTTTCCTTTCCCTTTACTGTAGTGCACTTTTCTAAATCATGTACGGAGTAGTATATAGCTAGGTTGTTGAAATGCTCCTACCATGACCTCTTTTATCTTCTTTTTTTTCAGGAAGCTGGAGATGGTATGAGGAAACCATGCTTGCAGATGAGGAGAGATTGAAACAGATTGATGCCGGCGGATTATCATTTCAAGGCCTCGTTGAATTGGTCCCTATAGATAAGGTGAAGCTTTCTGCTGCTTATGCTTCTGAGAGTTCGCTACAGAAGTTTAGGGAGACGGTAATGGATTCTTGTTCGTCGGGGTTGTCATACATTATTGCAAATTACTCAAGACCACTACTGGAACAGGTAATGTCAATTCTGATTGTTTTTTTTTCTTCCCCTCTTGAATTCCTGGCTGTACACATCCAAACTAAAACCTGAAAATTTTGGCAAATGTCATATTGTCATGTACATTCTCCTAAGTTAAAATAATTCGAAAATCAAAATTCCAGAGTCAAAGGACCAAGTAAATCAGCAAGCCTGAATATACACCTTGAATGACACATGCGACTTCATTTAATTTTTTGAGCTGGAACAGTGATCCTATGCACTGGTCAAGTTTTATTGATATTTCAGTTCAAATTTACATTTCCAAAACTGATGTAGTTCACTAGTTCCTATCTACATACATTGGGCATAAAAAGTGTCGCAAAAGTTCAGTCGCACTAAGTGAATGCTCTCTGACAAAGACTTAGCAACGTTAACAGATCCCTCCTGAGAGTGGTAGTGTATCTGTGTATGGAATGTTTCAACCATCTGCTCCACCTTGGTCCAATGTAGCAGCTGATCCCACCACCACATCAGCAACCTGTGAAATTTTTTTCGCTACAAATAATGTAAGAAGGCATTTAATTATCTGAACTTAGATAATATAGATCCATGTGGAAGAGTTGAACTGTTGAAGTGATTGAGAGTTGAGAGTATAGTTATTTTCAAGCATATAAAATTTCTTGCGTCTCTAACCAAGATGCAGGGGAAACCGGGAAAGTGAATTCAAATTTTTTAAACCTGTAGAATTATTGGAGTGGAGACATTGACTATGCAGTAGAATAAGAAGAATGTATATATCAAGTTCCATTCCTCAGCAATCATGATTAAGTGGCCATCAAGAGTCCATTGTACCTAGTCTACACCTCTTGATATAAAATATTAGAAAAGTTGAAGTAGGGCTAATGAATTTTTTTACTTCTTGGAGCCTATACTGCATGATTCTTCAAAAAAGATTAGATTCTGATTAATTCCTTGATGTTGTTTTCATTTCTTCTTACCTTGCATATTGGTTGTTTAACATGAATCCCTTTGTTTCAGACTGGGAAGGGCCATTTCTCGCCCATTGGTGCCTATAATCCTACTAGTGATGCTATTCTAATCATGGATGTTGCTCGCTTCAAATATCCACCTCACTGGGTACCTCTTGAGAACTTTTGGCAGTCTATGGCAGCAATAAATCCATCTTTAAAGAAAACTAGAGGGTACGTTGCTGTAGTTCACATTTATGCAGAAAATCAAGAGGAAATTATAGGTGTAGCATATTCATCAAACTGTCAATGGAAGAATCAAGTTCTAGTACCACTAATATCTTTTCTTTCCTTGTTTTGGTGCTTTCTTTTGCAGGTTCATGGTTATATCAAAGCCATGACGTGATTCACTATCAAGTAGAAATCTGAGAATAGAAGAGCTAGCAACTATTGGTTGGTCTAACAACGAACTTGTCAAGAGGTGTGAGTAGTTTTTTTTAAAGTGTAAGAGGTACGAGTAGTTTAAATTACTCATGACTTAAACATGCCTAATGATTGCACATTCGATAGCTTGAATAGAAGCTTAATCACTAATCAAACACTTAGCTTGCTTACCCATCTTTAACCCTGGTGATTTGCTAATAACTATTAGTTCTTGTATTGGGTTTATTCTTGAAATATTTCCTCTGGTATCCACCTTGGTCTGATATACCTTTAAGAGTAATTTTGATTCTGTTAAGGCATGTTCGTTTCGCAGCTTATTGGCAGCTTATTCAATAATCTTAAACTCATCTTATAAGATAAGCTTAACTTTTACAATAAGCTGTGTTCGTTTTGTCAGCTTATGGAGACAGGTTATCAAATAAGCTAGCTTATTTGGTAAGTTGTATAAACAAGCTTATCGAATAATCTCCTATCCATAAGTTTTCTATATTCCAATATTACCCCTACTGAAAATATTATCTTTTATGATTAACAATTACAATTGTCCTTTTATGTCATTTTACATTAATCAGCTTCAGCTTCAGCTACTTCAGTCGAACACCCTATTTAGGGTCTGTTAGGCAAATCTAGCTGAAGCTGAAGCTGATTAGGTAGCTTAAGCTGAAACTGAAGCTGATTAGATAATCTAATTAGGGTGTTCGGATGAAATAGCTGAAGCTCAAGCTGATAAATATAAAATGACATAAAAGGGTAACTGTAATTATTAATTATAAAGGATAATATTTTTATTAGGGGTAATATTGGTATATAGAAAGCTTATGGATAGGAGATTATTTGATAAGTTTGTTTATACAGCTTACCAAATAAGCTAGCTTATTTGATAAGCTGTCTCCATAAGCTGACAAAACGAACACAGCTTATTGGTAATAGTTAAGCTTATCTTATAAGCCGAGCTGAAGATTATTGAATAAGCTGCCAATAAGCTGCGAAACGAACAGGGCCTTAGATTATGGCCATGTTCGTTTCGCAGCTTGTCGGCAGCTTATTCAATAATCTTAAGCTCAACTTATTAGATAAGCTTAACTTTTGCAGATAATCTGTGTTCGTTTTGTCAGCTTATGGAGACATCTTATCAAATAATCTCCTATCCATAAGCTTTCTATATTCCTATATTACCCATACTGCAAATATTATCCTTTATAATTAACAATTATAATTGTCCTTTTTTGTCATTTTACATTAATCAGCTTCAGCTTCAACTACTTCATACGAACACCCTAATTAGATTATCTATTAAGCTTCATCTCCAGCTTAAGCTAACCAATAAGCTTCAGCTAACCAATCAGCTTGAGCTTCAACTTCAGTTAGGTTTGCCGAACAGACCCTATCTATTAAGCTTCAGCTTCAGCTTAATCTAGTTAATCAGCTTCAGCTACCTAATCAGCTTCAGCTCTAGCTAAGTTTGCCGAACAAACCCTAATTCTTTTATTAGTTTTATTTTGGGAAGTACCTTGTCTGCATAGCCTTCTAAAAACTTCTCCTGTGCTCGTTCAGGATAGCATGAGAAACGGTTATTTATGTGAATATGATACAAAAGATTTTCAAAATATATAAGAAGAAACAGTACAGTTAATTGATATTTTCATTTTTATAGCACCAAATGATGCAAATTAAACTTCATCTTTTACAACATGAAAACGCTTCTACCCATCATAAGGAATTGAATAAGCAAATCGACAAAGAGGTGAAATTAGGAGCTGAAATTACTACAAACTATTACAACACCATTGTCAGTTTGTCACATTGAGACAAGAAAACAGACTACATACGTATACTTCAATAAATACATACATAAAACAAAAGAGCTACAGTCGTTTTTCCTGGGCGCGCAAATAAACATACCGCCTCTTTATTAGTAGGGACTAGCGAGCTAGCAATACAAAATGCCAAAAACTAGCAAGTCGACGACTCAACATACATATCCGAATGAAAATCGATCTGATCCTTTAAATTTGTGAGAATTTGCCTTGTTCTTGATCATCTTCCACCACGGACGATAAGCCAAAGTCATTACCATTTCTAGCTGAACAATTTGCACGAATCTCTCCTTGTGAACCCGTCAACACACTGAGTTGGCCCATCTTTACCATGGCAATCACAAACTTCTCAAAGAACAAACTTTGGTTAACAGCGAAACTTGTAACAATACCCCTTGTTCTCGAATCAGTGTACAAATCCTGGTCGGAGGTGAACAATCCCTGGCGATTCATCAAATCAACGTAGTACTTGTTGTCGAATTTGTTTGGAGAACGGATGTCCAACACGGTGGTGTTGTCCGTGTTCGAGGTTGGGCAAGTCACCTTAAGGTTCTTAGCAAAGGTTTGGTCCATTGAATTGTCTTGGTTAGGGTACAATCTACCGGTGAATGAGGTGCAGTGGCCACGTCCAATAGTGTGGCCTCCTGAGAGGGCAACGACGTCGGTGGGGTCAAATTTTTTGGTGGCAAGTTTGCTGAGAATGACTGAGGCATTGCTGAAAGGTGCCGGAAGATTATCCAGGGTTACGCTTGTTGTCGCGAAGTTTAAACCGTCCTTTCTTCCTAAGGGGACGTCATAGAATGGTCCTCCTGACTGCAAAACAAACGACATAATTGCAATTTGAAAAATTAGTGAAAAATAAAATCAAGTTGTAGTTAATTAAAAGTCTATATATTCTATTATTCTACACAGAAATCGGCAAGTTGCAGATATATCGTGTTTGGTAAAGACTTTGTTGAAATTTCCAAATATCTCTAAGGGAGCTTCATGTCTTCATGCATAGTACTGTCATGTTGAATTATCTACGTTCATACTCAGCAGCAGTGTTGAAGATACTTTTCAAGGTTTACCAACTATTACTTGTCATACTTCTCATTTGTTAACAAGCTGGCATGCATATCTCGATCTGATGATATAGTTAATTGATGGTGCATATTAATACTCTAACAACGGATGTTGGTCTGCTTTCTTGTAAAATTCCAGCATATCCTTTGTGTCACAAATTAATACACAAAAAAGACAAATTAAATGCCATACCAAATAGATGGAATCACGAGCTGCAAGGGCAGTGATATCAGCGCAAGAAACAATACGGCCACATTGCTTGTGCACAAGAGCGCGAATGTCATTTATGAACTTAAAGGCCTCGGGCCTCAATGTCAGATTGGGGGGTGCTTGTTGCTCTCCTGGGCCACTGGCTGATCCATCCAGCAAAACTGATGCATCACATCCCTACCACATTTATAAAGCAAGGTTATTGATACAGAGATACCGATCGATCAACACGCTAATCACACTTCGATGGATTTTAGTTGATGGTTTTGGTACTGACAACAATTTTCTATAAATGAATAAGTTTCTCTGTGATAGATCAAGTCAACACAACAACGCAACAAAAACGAAATAAATGATGCCATCCAGGAAATGGAATAGTACAATACATCAAATTGAACATGTATCATAATCAATAGGGTTAGTAAAATTAGCTGGGGATATATATGAATGTTGTCAAAAAAGTTAAAAAAGAACAACAATAACAAAACCAATATCAACAACAAAAATTTACAGAAACATGATCATGTACATTTTAATGTCAACATTGGGTCAGTGACATAAATGAACTAGCTGGCCGAAGTTAATTCCGGTCCCATTATCATATGGTCCTTGATCCCCTATTGTGGATAAGAATATGAACAAACGAACGTGTATCAATCTAGAGAGAGTCAATATTATAATTCAGAGGATGATCACAAAAAAATACAGTATATATAATTCAGAGGATAATACGTACTATTTGATTTGTTTGTAATTAATTCCATTTCATTGGTTATTTAAAACTTTTCTTAGGATAATATGAGACTATGAGTTATCGAGTTATCTATAGGGCCAACAGCACGTACAAGATCGTAATCTTTAATTTGCTACAGCACTCTGAACTTAAGCACGGAAGTTGACAAGCATATACAGTATACAGTATACACTAAACTCCGTACACGAGAACTGGTGTGGAACCTTGCTGTTTGATAATAAGTATATAGCATCAGCACACTAAAAGCTGACGAACAGGTATAGTTAAAATTCGTTACCTGAACAAAGCAATCATGGAAGTGTAGGCGAAGCAAACCAGCGGCTTGTGTTATGTCATTGTTAAAAGTACCTTTAAGATACTTTCTTACAATGGCTTCGAGTTTTGGGCAGCTAGAATCATAAAAAGAGTATGATAGTCCTTTCACAGGTGCTGTATTAATACCCTCCGAGCTCACTAATAGCAAGGTGGGTGAAATGACGAAGAGAAGAAAAAGACAGGAGGATAATTTGGATGCCATTGTTTTGTGTTTTTGCAAGGGTATGTTAGTACGTAGATAAGGTTGCTCATTATATTGAGAATTGAAGAAGGCTATATATAAGGAAAATGATGTGAAGAGTTGTTGAAAAGGATAGAGCGTATTTTGAAAAGTCCGTATTGTATTCCCCACTAGGAGACAGGCGGCTTGCCGGCTTCGTTGTAAATCGCATTAAGCATTATCTCGTTAAACACTTGAACTAGCTTTCTTATTGAACACCAAAAAAAGCTAGCTTTCTTATTTCCGTAAAGTGTTAGAAGTATGTGTTGTGAATGTTATCCCACATTGAAGAAGGAGGAGAGTGACAACCTACATATAAGCTTAGAAGGTTACTCCTGCTATTGCCAATTCGTTTTAATATGAAACCCCTCTAGGCCCATTGTGGTCTTGAGTCGATCTCTCCTCCCAACGTTGTTGACTGGCTGAAGTGGGCAGTCTAAATTTATCATAAAGAATTTAAGAAAGCTACTCGTAACTATAAGTGTGCGTGATAATCGAATTTCTACACCCCCCCTCCCCTTTTTTTGGCTGTGAAATTTTGAAATTCCAGTCACACGGAGTATATTTGATCATTTGATGCAGTCAAAGAGATTTCTAGGTTTATGCGTATGGCATGCACAAGCGTGAAGCAGACTGAATTATATTAAAATCCCATGAATTAGAACTTCATGTGGGAACTAAACTCCCATGCTATCCAAACGAGCACTTAGTGTATTACCATACTCGACCAACAAATGATGCCCTTCGGTCTTTAGTTAAGACTGGCGGCTTTTTTGTCAATGAGATGGTACGGAGAAAGATATAATGTTAGCCATCAACTTGTTTGTTTAGAAGCTAGGGAGCATCTTTACGTTGATGAGAATATATTAGTACTCACTTATATGCAAAAGTTCTCTAATATATCAGTCCAACTTAGTTGCCGGGTGAATTGGTGATCGAATTTCGATCTATAATTTTAAGTGAGTGGAGTGTATATATAAACTGGAGTTTAATACAGTTGATTGACCTTTTTTTTGTGTGTCTTTGACCGGGGAAGAGTGCATCTTCTACAAGAGTATTCATAAATTGTGGTGGTGGACGGGAATCATAACAACACGTACACTTGATTATTAAATACAAGACTGAGTTTGGCTAGGCAGTCTGTACGGCAAGGAAGTTGCCATGATGAGAGGCATGAGAGCATTACACACTTGATCGGCCTTGTAGCTTTTGTCATATATTTATTCTGATTCGAAATTGCAACAAGCTGCCAAGCTGTACTTGCCTTGACGAGAAATTGAATTCCTTTTTCTTTTATATCAAGTGCGGAGCAGTAATTAATTTGAGCTGTTGAGAATTCATAAGAGGAAATAAAAGAAACGGTAGTTGAGTTGAAACATTGTTACGCTTTCGAACCTGCATGCCCTTCATCAGTCAGTGAGTGGAGTATTCTCTTCGTTCTAAAATGATCTTAACGGTTATTATTTATTTAAAATTTAAAGTAGTGAAGGTGTTTAGTTAAAATTTCTCAAAAAAGAAAAAAAAACTAAGAAACAATATGAGTCATACAAGAGCTTTCTAAAGTGCATGTTTTGCCTTACTTTGTCGAGCAGTTTTTATAGGGTTATTAAAGCTGTCATGCCTACATATATTTGTGCTTTATTTAGGTTTTGTATGTTCCTTTCAGTAACTGTGGTTGTTTGAGATTAAAATGAGTTTCCAAAAGTTCTTCCCTTACAGCGGTTTAAAGGCCTTGATAAAGGTATTTCAAGGGAGAAGTGTCATTCTGGAAATAGCATGTATCTCATATCTGAGATGGAATAGTACATGGTTGTTTTTGTTGTTGCTATTGTACAAGAGCTTCCCAAAATGATAGTGTAATTAAACACCTAAAATACAAAGTGTGAAGAACATTTTGGAACATAATAGTATGTTCCATTATTATAACCATGAACAAGTAGTAGAATTGATTTATCAAGCTTTCATTATGATTGCTTCATGATCGCGGCCTATACGAACAATCGAACATCATCTTATTGCTAGATCCCTAGATATATACTCCGTGTGAGACTTCATGAATCATGATAGTCCGCAATTATATTCTCTCATAATATCTCCACATCATGCTCAATTATTCCTCAATTAATAATTTACGGTATCAGTTTGTCTAAAGGTCCATCTTTACAGAGCGAGTATAGTTAGACAGAAGGTAAGTCGATTTGTATATATATACTTAAGCAAATTAAAGCTAGTCCTTTTGTCTATTTGCCTATCAACTTTTTTTCCCAAATAAAATTTTATGTCTACTTGAGAATGTGAATATAATTAATTATAACTACATGGTGACAGTATCTATCGTGACAATGCATAATATAGTACCACATGCATATATTTTTAATCAAGTCTCTATACAAGAACATGTAGAGCTATAGAATGCAGAGCTATAAAAAAAAATTTACCTGAACGAAGCAATCATGAAAGTGAAGGCGGAGCAAGCCTGCAGCCTGAGTGATATCATTCTGGAAAACCTGATTGAGATAATTCCTAACAATGTCTTGCAAGCTTGGGCAGCTCGAAGAATAAAATGTGTATGAAAGTCCTGGAACTATAGGCACTGAGGCCTCATAGGCCTCGGAGATTACAAATAGCGCCAAACATGAGAAGACAAGCAGGGAGAGTCGAGAAGTTAAGGCCATTTTTTATCGCTTCTTTGATGTGTACATTAATGGCTGAAGAAGTCAATTTATAGACGATCATTTGCATTTGTTTATGGATTAGTTGAGATCAAGATATGAAAATCGACAATTGAATAGTCTACAAACTTTGTTCTTTTGCATATAGATCAGTATTCGTGACTATGGTGCGTATCCTTGTTTTCACTAGGCTAATTATTTTACTCGGTCTTAGCTTGTTTGTATTTGCTTGATCCAAATTTGTATTTGTGTGAGAAGGGCACATCCGCACTATTATACAGTTATACGATTGCACAGAGGATTTGGACTCTAAACTTGCAAGACTTGTCCATGTTCGAGGTTAGTCCTGCGGCTGCGCTCCGTCGTTTTCTTGACTTCAAGAATTATATGATCTATGGAACAGTTTAAGTTCCATCCGTTTTATATCGTCAGTTCATTAATTAGTGAGTAGTATAAACATTTTGTATTCGAATCATCAAGACGTCAAGTCGTCAATAACTCCCACAAAATTAAATTTTCATTATATCATCTATTATGTACTATCATCATTGTAAAACAAGGTCCAAATCAACCATCCATTGTATGAATGATATACACTGATACACCATTCCTTCGAATTATGTACGTCCAGTAGTAATAATCTGGTTTTTGTCATTTGTCAAGTATTAACATTGTCAAGTTTTTTATACATATCTTACTTTGCAATTCGGTTGCACAATGAAGGTCCAACCTTGGGTATTCCCAGTGCTAGATCTAACCAGTTCCAACTCAAATTTGCAGACTATTCTCGTTGATCTTCAACAGTTCAACAGTCGTATAAAACTTTCAACTTTAAACAGGAATTAAGAAAGTATTAAATGGTGATTCCAAAATACTAAATTAAATAACGGTTTGGCTAGTATGTGCCCTAGGGGCACAGGCTTGTATTAGTTAATTACAGTTAAATGGCACAGAAAAAATCAGAAGCTCATTAATGATGAGAGAAAATGACCAATTAACCCT
>ONZK01000205.1:39392-58579 GCA_900322385.1 Pharnaceum exiguum | reverse complement strand
GGGGGGGGGGGACAGGAATAAATGTTCTTCCCATCTTTTTCGACTATAATTAATATATTAAACAAAGTAGAAACAAGACCATCTCCTACAAGAACTCTTGCATCAAGCCCCTTTTTGACCAACCTTTGACCGGCCAGGAACGACCTGATTCTCATCGGAATCCGGTCATTTCTGGCCGGATCTCTGTCCTTTTTCTCTCTTTTTGTTGTTATCCACCTCTTAGTTAAGTTAATTGTCTCTTCAATCTTCTTGTTTCCAGATCTAATCCTTTCAGGGCTTTTATGTTGCATGTCCGGCTTGCCGACCTCCCGTGCTCCTCCTTAGCCTGTCATCATGGTCTGGTGGTTAGTTGGCGGCGTCTTTCCGTTTAAGTGTTTTTTTTTTAGTTTTATTTGTGTACTTGTGTGCTTGAGTCTACTTTAGTGGTTTAATTTCTCTAACAATTTGTTGTGCTTCTTCTCTGTCTGGTTGGGTTGTCTTTTTGGCTTCTTCTTATTTGCACTATGAACTTTGATGGGCTTTTTAATGTGATGGGTAAAACTTTTGATGTGGCTGAGCATGAAAGACGGATTCTTTGCCTTCCTTGATAGTATAGAAGGACCTGAGAATATCCTCATTTATGTTGATGAGTTTAAGTCCGTGAGTAATGAGCTATTTCTTAGTCAGAAATTTGAGGAAGCTTATAAAGCTTATGAAAGAGCTGCCATTCTCCTTTCTTATGGAATGCCTTTAGGCGATAATGAACAGAGTCGGTTTTATTCTTTAGCTCTTGCACTTCTTTTGAATATTGCTGCTTGCTTGGTTAAGCTCCAAGAATATCATTATTTGAGGGGTCTTTGTTCCATTGTTTTGGATTTGGATCCAAATAACTCCAAAGCTTTGTATGGAAGAGGTCCTGCCGCCCGAGATCTGGGTTTGTTTAAGGATTGCTTTCAAAAGGCCGCTGAACTTGTGCCAAGAGATCACATGATTGAGAAAGAGTTAGACTCAATCAATAAACTTTTAAAAGAGACTGTGAAGGGGAAAAAGGATGCTGATATCCATACTAGTATGGAAAAAGACAGAAAGAGAAAATGAGTTCTTGTAGGAGATGGTGACTCCTTGTTTAGCTCGCAGTCTCATATGAAGGATCAGGAAAAGGTCCATGAAGTGGTTGCTACTGATGTGATCAAACCAGTTGATGTTGTTACGAAGGATTTGAGATGTTCTTTTGTTGGAGTTGATGTTGTTTCCTCTTCTGAGAAAAAATTAAGTGCAGCAAGATATTTGCAAGAGCCTTGTCCCACTATCAAACATGATCTCGCGAAGCCCAAAGTTCGGTTCGTTAACCTATTAAGGCGGGGCTTCACCCTAAATATTGCTCGAAGTCTTTATGATGAAATTGCTCAAGGAAAGGAAGTAAGCTTCTTTGACCGTGGACAAATGTGTGTCATGAAGGTCAGAGTGGCTACTGTTAGCAAGAGTGAATCGCCCAAGTTTGGTTCAACAGAGCAAGGTGCTCCCAAGTTTGGTTCAACGGAACAAGGTGAGCCCACGGAACAGAGCTTGAAGCTTAATCATATGGATGAAGATGACTTCGTTTTGTGTGTTCTGTTGAAGGTTGTAACACCCATCGTAGATGTTTATACCAGAGAAGGATTCTGTGTGATGTCCTCATTAAGTAACAGCCTAAGTCACCTGTCATGGCATGTCAAAAGAATCCTACAAAGAAATCAATCTGGTATACGAAATCCACATCCAAGAATTCAAGCCTCATCAAGTCTGAGTGTTGGAATGAAACACAAAGTCTCCCAAGGTTTTGCATCAACATCTTCAAGACGTTATATTCGCACTAAGAAGGAAACCAATTCTTACAATCAGTACAACTCACAGTTAAAAAACCCACCGAAGAAGAAGTTAGAAATTGTATCCTTTTCTAATGCATGGTAGTGTTGTTAATGAGGTCCCTAGACTTTTGGTCGGAGAAGCTTATACTCTAGCTGTCAAATCTAGACAGAGAGAGCTTCCTCCGTTTAGTAGCTAGTTGTAGTTTGTACCAGTGTTTATCAATTGTCAAAAAAAAAAAAAAAAAGAAACAAGAAACAACTGCTAGTCTGCCACCATTGCTGCCGACCAGTTAAACTCGAGTACACAAGCCCGATCAATTCAATATACACTCCGTGGTGAAGAAGACAGCACTCGATATAGCTCAAGCTTATTTAAACACTTTCTGCTTATTTGGTTAGAGGAGGCGGGAATCCATTACGCCCATCTTCCATAATCAAATTCAGCCACTTTTGAGGTTTAACCATTCCCTAACCACCACTAGAATCTCGATTCTTAGCCAAACTAAATGGGTCGGTTTTTCTTCCAATTACTTTTGTTTCCCTATTTCTTGCCTTTCTTGATTAATTGCATTCTTTTTCGGTGAATATGAACCAAACGAATTATCGGTCGGTCCCTCCCTTAGTACATACATACATACATACATTCAGTTCAGCTCACTTCACCTCAATTCCCTTACATTCAATTCAAGACCCACAATAATATCCTATGTATCCATAAACAATTCCGAAAGAAAGTTCCAATCTTTTATTTGGGTAAGGAAATTCCATGCATTGACGACTATACATACATATATACGTACAACATATATGCAATGATGCAATAAACAACGTTTGGATTTAAATTACATTGAAAATGAAAGAAAGAAAAAAAGAAAGAGGATGGAAAATCAAAAATGTATACTACTTGACTTACTTGCGGTATAAGAACTCGTTTTGGTTGATATGAACGTACCCACTTGGCACCTCCAAATTCCCATCCTCCTGGAAAATGGAAAAAGAAAAACAGAAAAGAAATAAGCAGTACTGAATTAATTAATAGAAATAGAAAATACATACATACAGATAAAAAGAGAAAGAGGAGGAGGAGGAGGGGGGGAACAGGGTGCACCGACCTCAGTGATGATGATGATGTTGTCCATTGAGGTGGGTTGTGGTAGACGTAGAGTAGTAGGTGACCGTAGGATTGTAGGAAGGAAGGGTGTCGAGGAGAGAGAGTGGAGGAGAGGGGAAATGTAGTAATTTTTAAGAGTGCAAACTGTCGAAATATGCAAAGGATTAAGCCAGGCGGCCTTCAATCACTTTTTTTGTTTTGTTTTGTTTTGTTTTGTTTTGACAGGAGGGGCCTTCCTTCAATCACTTCGATTTAATATTTGGCACAAATTAATCGTGGTGTTCTTTTGGAGTTGCCCAAAAATTGGTATTTTTGAGTAACATCACTCCTTTGTATATTATTAACATAACAAAGGCCGTTACGAAGTTGGTATATTAAATGAATTTTTATGCCAAATTATGATATTAACACATTTAAAAATTATTGCGCGGAGATTTCAATTTATTCGTAAAATTCTTTAGCCACACCATGAAACTTGAGGGTGATTTGAGATAAGACTTCGAATGGAGGCACATATCTTTGAAAATTAGTTTGGATTTATGCATGGACGGTCGACAACCGAAGCCATACTACTCCTCAAAAATACGATGGAATTATGTAGAGAGAGAGAGAGAGTGCGATTTGCACATCGTCTTCATTGATATAAGAAAAGCTTACGACAAAGTTCATATGGAGGTCTTGTGGAGATGTTTGGAGAATAAAAAGGTTTCATGTCACGTATATTAGGGTTATCAAGGACATGATGAGAGAGTTATCACATGTGTTCGTACGCCGGGTGGTGACGGCGTGACGCAGACCTTTTTCCATTTGAGGTGGGAATGCACCAAGGATCGGCTTTGAATTAACTACCACCTCTTCGATTCATACAGTTGTGATTGGATTTTTTTATTTAGTTCTTTTTCAGCAGTGTTATTTAGTTGAGTTTTGCTTAGTCTTTAGGGTAACAACTCTGACAAGAAACCTTTTATCATGACAAATTATCTTTGCTTGCACTCTCAGATTGTACTTTGTCTATCATTGCTTTGCTGCTTATGGTAGCATACTCTGGTATTGAACGGTGGAGTGTATTACCTCTCAATTCACCTTGACGCATAAAAGTGATAAGTAGAGACAATTTTGTGCCTCTTGAGATATGCTAATACGCAAGATGGTAGCATTACCAATCTTTATGAGCTAGTCAACAGTGGAAACCCTTGATAAAATTTCTTCAAACAAAGAGGAGGGAAATAAGTGAGACAGTGGATAGTACTTGATTTGCATATGGGTTCCTTTAATCTATATTGGATCCATGGTTGCGAGACTTGTGTCACTGGTTTTTTCGTTTGAAGTAGAGAGATACATTCCCCATCACCCCCGTGCTTTTCCTTGAAGATAATAAATAAGGTGCTCTGACCCTTAAACTCTCTTATGGTGGTAACACTATTTCTATCAGCTAGTACTACTGAATGAGTGTGTTATATACTTCAAGTAACATGTGGGTTTGATTTTCCATTAAATCTTAAATATTTGGTTGTGTTGAACATGAACTTCAACCTTTCTTTTAGTTCTGCTGCATATACATCTGGAAAAAAAAAAGATTACTTGCTGAGAAAGAACTTGTCTTTTTCACTTAATGATTGTTATATATGGTGCCTTCAATGGCATGGAGTATATTAAAGCTCAAAAAGTCAGGTCAGACATTCATCAATCTGTATCTAAGTTCCTAGGTTGCTTGGTCACATCTCGGCAATATGCACCGGTTTTTCTAACCCAAGGCTAAAAATTTGAAGGAGTAGACACATGCAATTACATAACAAAATATTTTCCAAGGCTGATGTAATTGTTACCCCAACAACTGGGTAAGTTTTGTGTTTTTACCTCTCCATCTTTCTAATAACTCCACAGATGTGTCAGTATGCGCAAAATATATACAAAATCATGAGGTCGCCCCTGTCTAATTCAAACCCTTGTAGTACTTGGCACCCATCTTGGTGACATACTTACTTTTGATTGTTTTGACAGTGCAACTGCATACCCAATAAAGAATGATGCACTGTTTAACTGGTGAACTTGATTACATAAACGGAGGTATCATGGCTTCTATTGTGCAGAGGCTTTTGCACCTGACGGCAACCTGATTTCCATATATTTTATCTATACTTCAATATGAATATCTAAACTCATATTTATTTCTTCGGCAGCTGCACTCGTTCGATATCAAATCTCCGGAAACTTTCTTGGTTTATAGCAGTAACTGTACCAGTAAGGTTTTTTTTAGGCTGCATTCAGTGAAGTACTCTCTCAGTCGTTTTTCTTTTTCATTTGACTAATCACAAATTGACAATCATGATTATAGATTGGATACGACGAACAGATTGCCTATAGGTATGCAGTTCATTGGAAGACCATGGGCTGAAGCAACGTTACTGCACATAACTTTTGCAGTTCAGGTACATTTCCTGACTCCTTACTTTTGAAGAAACTTTCTGAAATACTTAATACAACTGCGCCTAGCTTATGCAGTTCAAGAACATCTCGCTGCTTCTGAAGAAAATTTCTGTAGCACTGAGTAATGGTTCCTAAAGCAGAATTGCTGCATGCAACTTAAAGTGAAAAAATGATTCCTTATAACCAACTAAATCAATTCAAAGTTGTTTATTTACCCCAAAGCTTATATATACTTGGAAAGTACAAACTAATATCAAGAAAATGTATATTTAACCAGTGCTCTGAAATTGGACGAAAGAAGTCAGATCAGAGTACTCTTTAATATTTCCTGTCATCATAGAAAACGATTTAGTCTCTCTAGCCATCATCTTCAGAAATCCATGTTTGCTAGGAAAGGCTTTTATACATTGCATCCCTTCCTTAAGTACGGAATTTCAGACTCTGAACTGGTTTTCTTTGCTAATCAACTTATCTTTTTGTTTCATGAATTATGCATCTGGGACTACAGAAAGCCAGAGGTCTTCCATGATTTGCTCAGATGGATGCAAGCAGGAACTTTCTTCATTTACGACTTTGATTGTCCAAGTGGCTTAGTCCAACACTGCAACTCCATATTTTGCTTTCCAAAATTTATCATGAATTCTTATTGGAAAAGTTGAGTGGTGTCTTAAGGAAAGTAATAAAGTCCATGAGTTTAACTTTTGTCAAGTGATTGAGATATGAGATAGTTAAGAGCCCCAGAATGGTTTTATCTTACTGTGTACTCTGTTTAGTTAGTTCTATTATTCAATTATGTTACAGTATATATAGTTTATGGTACACTAGGCATTTTGTGTACCCTAAATAGGCTCCAATGGATGCTCAATTGGTCAGAGTAAGACTGTAAGAGTATCGTTCTAGATTTGCAAAGTTGCTGGTTTCATTTCGTCCTTACCGCCTGATCACAACCTCCGCAATTTTTATTTTTTTGGTGTGCAACGTAGGCTATCACCCAATGTTATTATTTAGTAGTTATAATTACAAGTGGTAGCCTTGCATGATCCATTAAATCATCTAGGAGTAAAGGCATCAAAGACATGGGTTACATGATCATCATCTAGACTAATTTACTATTGTACACAATTGGCTTCTTTACAGACGTGATGTACTTGAACTTCCCATTCAAGAGCTTGAATTGCTCACTTTGTAGTGATGCGGAGAGTTAGACTTTATAGGCTTTTTAAGCATGGCAATGGCTAACACTGAATGCATTTCCAATACTAGCCATGGGAGTTGCATTCCGTAGGCCATGCACAGGCTTTTAAACGCCGCTAAGAGCTCAGCCGGAAAAGCCATACACCATCCAAAGTGAAATGCAAAGGCTTGCAGGAAAGCACCCGTATTAGAGAGAAGGATGCCTCCTCAGCGAGAAATACCGGTGTTATTCATGATGCACAATCAGTGTTCAATTTTATCCAACTTGCTGGAGGTGACTGGTGACAATCTCCGCACTTTAGTGACTAACAATAAAACCATGCATCACTTGAGACTTGAGGGCAGACACTATTGACTTCACCGAATATACCAATTCAGGCACACATAAGATGAGACTTCACCGAATAGAGTCTATAAGTTTCTCTCTTTATTAAACACAATCGAGTATGTTCAATAACCAAATTGAACCATTAATGAGAACAGCCAAAAATAAATAAGTGCAATAAATTACTTAAAATAGACTAATCGATTTCCAAGAAACTTCAAGACAATTAAGTTCAACAATATTAAATTTCAATTAAATTAGGAATAAATTGTTTTGAAATTACAATGCAGGATCAATAATTAAAAAGGAATCTAACATTGTTATTATGTTCTTTTCAATTTCTTGAACTAAAATTAATTGAAATGTGTTAAACAAGAATTATCATATAATATATTATATATTACTCTTAATCTGACTGCCCTTTGGAAGCTTGGGTTTATAACTAGTTATTACTCTTAATCTGAGTTCCCTTTTGAAGCTTGGGTTTCGAAGTTGCAACCATAATTTAGTGTTGAAAAAAATATTTCTTTGTTGATGTTCTTGGAAATTATATGTAATTTTTATTAATTGTATGTAAATGATTTTTATAGCTCAAACGGTCACTTTTTTTTTGTGGGAACAAACTTGGGTTTATAACTAGTTATTACTCTTAATCTGATTTCCCTTTTGAAGCTTGGGTTTTGGAGTTGCAACCATAATTTAGTTTTTAATTTAGTGTTGAAGAAAATATTTCTTTTTTGATGTTCTTGGAAATTATATGTAATTTTTATTAATTGTATGTAAATGATTTTTATAGCTCAAACGGTCACTTTTTTTTGTGGGAACAAACGGTCGACTTCAGAAAGTCGGTCCATTGGAAAATATAATTTGAGCCAGAAAACCCAATAAAACGTTAGGCCATACAACTTAAAGATTTTTTTTAAAATAAAAGTCTGGCTTGTTTATTCGTCAAAAAAATAAAAGGAAAAGAAAGAGTAATACTCCATCCAGTCAAGAATTCTACTCTTCTACTCTCTCTCATCTATCTAATTTCAGTTCTTTGTGTCAGATGGGTTCTAATCTACTCTGCTCTGCTCTTTATTTGGAGAGCGGTGGTTCTCGGATTTAACTTGATGTAGTGTTCTCTTATAGCATTTGTGTCCCATAAAATCGTGATCTGTTATGGTCTTGTTTCGCTGTCTGTCCAGAAGTTTTAATTGCCCATTCCGTCACATGGTTAGTTTAGTGGTGGCTGATTAGTCATCTGAAGAATAAAGCTCGCATTTCCGTAAAGGCTCGACCGACATCTTCTTCTTACTAGTAATAATTATAAATAAATAAAGGTTTGATGGTTTGTTACCCTTGGAAGTTTTGGTCATTGTGATTAAGCTAAGTTGATATCTGGTGGTGTTACTGTTGCTCTAAGAAGCTTAGTCTTGATGCCTTTCAAGGGTTGAGGGAGTTTAGAGCTGAGATGGAGACATTAGGGAAACTTAGGCATGAGAATCTTGTTAAGATTTTAGGGTATTAAGTTTCTGGTTGTGAGAGGGTTTTTATTTATGAGTATGTTGAGAAGGGTTCCTTAGACCAATGGTTACAGGACACGTGGGATGATTCTGGTGAGGATGTTGGGGGGATGTTGTCTTGGCAGGTTAGGGTTAAGATAGTGAAAGGGGTAGCTAAAAGTTTGGCCTTTTTGCATGGTTTGGATACTCCAATAGTGTATAGGGGTATTAAGGCTAGTAATGTGTTGTTGGATGAGGAGGTTCGAGCCCACATTGCGGATTTTGGGTTCCCAAAGAGGATTGAGGGGGCACATTCCCATGTGTCTACTCAAGTCGCGGGTACCATGGGGTATATGCCCCCTGAGTATAGGGCAGGGGTTACGGCTGCCACGGTCAAGGTGGATGCTTATAGCTTTGGGGTGTTGATGTTTGAGGTGGATGCTTGAGTGGGTGAAGAAGGATTTCGGAGAATAGGTGTTTGGAGGTTGTTGATCCTTTTACTCTCAGGGAGGACTTGAAGGGTTGTGAGGTTGCTAAGTTTCTTAGAGTTGCCAACATGTATACTAGTGACAAGCCCAAAGATAGGCCTCCAACGCGAGAGGTTGTTGAAATGTTGGACCGTGTAGGCGCATAGGAAGGATTCATGAACTTGCAATCGATGGTTGGCTCATAAGCATGTAAGGGTTACGAAGTTATCTATTGGACCGAAGGATGTACAGGTACTATTACGCATATATATGATCATGTAACGTGTAAATTACGAGAAGAAACAAAGCACTTAGATGAAGGCCTCATTTGGTAGCCTCGGGCAGCTTGTTGTGTTGTGACAGATTAGAATATCAAAAAACTGCTTTAATCTAAAAAAATTATGTATGATAATACACTTGTTTATCCAGCTTTTCAGTTGAACTAGTTGTTAATTAATAAGTTACAATCCCCCACCTGATTTACAACAGCTGGTCAAACCGGTTAACGAATCTAACTAGTGAAATCCAACTATCCAAATCCAGCTACTAATTCTAGATAAGTGTCAAAACCGAAGTCTATCATGAAATTGCCCCAAGTCTTGACTATATGATATGCATTTTTTTTTTAAAATAATTGATTACCCTTTATGGCTTTCCTGAACATTTTATAATGATCAATGTCAACATTCATTAGAGTTTACACTGCCTTGGTCTAATGTCTCCAACCAATGAAGTAAGAGTTTTATATTATTATATTTTTTTAAAAAAGTAGCATAACATTTGGTAGGCAAAGAGAATACTTGTCCAAACTCTCTAAAAAGTTAATACTCTGTTATACTTTTTAAATTTCTTCTTCATGACTCTTTGTTTCTTCTTCTTAATTTTTACTAAAAAAATTAGTTTTCCTTATCCTAAAAAGTCAAGTTAATTTTGCATAAAGATGAAAAATAAGTGCATCAAATTGAAATTATTGCTTGTACCATTGTTGGAGGATGTTTTTGTTCCCCTTTAGTATTCTAAGGAAATACTAAGGTGGGAAAATAGAGGCCGAGGAGAAAATGATAATTGAATCGAATAAAGTTAGAAGGCATAATAGCTATAGTGCTAGAGATGATGGTACCTTAAAAAATGTCACAAAGATTGAAGTATTTTAAAACGTACGGCATTAAATATATCTCATAAATTTCATTTTTTTTTATTGAGGTCTACTAAGATATTAATTGGTTATGACTCATTACTGTAACTATTAAATACATCCAGATAATTTTAATGCCTAATTCAAACTTAAAAGCAATCACTTTCAAAGTAGGACTTGGTTTGTAAATTACAAACTAGCTGCAAATTTTGGATTTTGAAGCCTATTAGTATTATTTGGCTAATCAAATTGCTTTTATATTCATTGTCTCTAAGCATTATGCCATTTGTGTTAGTCTTATTATAAAACTATATACCTAACATTATATTGAAAATTATGTCAAGAAAGAAAGATTTTGTTATGTTATAATACGTGACACATGTTAGGCCATGTTCTTTTCAACTTATTAAAAATTGAACTGAAGTACTCAATTCAGCTAAACTCAACTAATTTTTTTTTTTGGAAAATTGGTGAATTTTATTTCCAAAAAAACTAATAACCAATTTTCCAAGCTAAAACGCTCGAAAATTGTCCACAAATATTACAAACTAGACATTACAAAAACCAGCAAAGCATAATGAGATTAAAGCCTACTGAATTACATGTCCTACTTGCGCTAAAACAGGAGAATTCGAGTAATGTGAGCACATACGATATTTCACCAAAGCCTTGAACTGTTGGAAAACTCCTTCCACTGAAGTTTCTCGATCTGCAAAGCATCTAGCATTTCGTTCTTGCCAGACCAAGTTAACCGTTGCTGTTGTTGTTACTCTTGCTAACTTTTTCTGCCACTTCTTCCCTTATTAAACTTGTAGAGAAATCTCATAAATTGTTTCAATGATAAGATACATCTACCTCTAGTAACCCATGATTGCACTTTTCTCCACAGTGTTGTTGCATAATCACAAACAAAGACAAGATGGCTCGCACTCTCTTGATCTTGTCTGCACAGATAACAAAGGTTGGCTAGTGGAAAGCCTCTATGCTGCAGATTATCTTGTGTAAGCAAAACATTGCGCATGGCCATAAGAGTGATGATGGAGTGCCTTGTGTAATTTATGCTATCCCAGATTGTATTCCTCCAAATACATGTAGGAACTGCAGAGTAAATAGTGTGTAAGCTTTGCTCAGATCAAACTTTCCTGTAATGCTCCATTCTTCCAGTAACAGTTTTGCTCTCTGTATTGATCCTGCTTTGATAATGAATTCGTCTCTGACAGTTATTACACTCTTCCACAGCCATGATGAGTATGAATTCCAGTTATACAGCCAAAAATCTTGCCCTTTGAGCACATAATGATGTATCCATGTAAGCCATATCGAAGAGTGGTCAGCATGTAGTCTCCAAATTCTTATCTATACTAAACTAAACAAAACTTTGGTTTAATTACTTTAATTTTATTTTGAGGGAAGGAGAATTTTATTGATGAATACGCATACTGCATCTACAACTAGGAATAACGAAATGTGAATCTTGAATCGAATACATTCATTTCACAAACTTAATAGCGATAGATATACAACACTTCCAATGGCCTTGTATTTGTTTATTGTTCCTCTTTTCACAGCTTCTTGGTGGAAGTTCCTGTTACAATCATTGTTTCTTGATCGAATGACTAATTCTGACACAGATTGTACCTTGTAACTTGAACATGACAATTAACACTATAGTGTTCTTCCCGCTATGAATTGCTCTTGTAACCTCCAATAGGAAGAATTGAATAACTATCTCAAACTGAGTGACTTTTTTTATATTCAAAATAAACTAATATATTATTAGTACTAATTATGAGAAAACTAAAGAGCAAGAGGCTTAACATTAATGGTTGAACGCTTTATGGCATTTTACGTACCTTACAAGGCCTTCTTTACATCATATGTGGCATGAAGATTCTTTACCGTTGTGAAATAATCTGTAGTTGATAAGTTACTCTTGCTGCCATGTTTACTATACTGATAACTTAGAAACTAGTCTGTGTTTGTAGTATCCTTCAAGTTTGGCCATTCTTTTTCATGTTTTCGCGGTCCGGAATCTACAACGATTAAGACTAAGACTATTAGACAATTGATCAAATTTAATGCCAAAGCCTAGGGAATAACTGTTGCACAGAATTTCCTTGCAGACTTTTATTTGGTCCTCATGGATACACCAGTACTATCTGAAAGGGGAGTGCATGTGGACGATCCAATTGAAAGCAAATGCTTCTTGGCTTTGGAGGAGTATTATACATACTCGGGATCACTTTGTGAAAAAAGCTGGCTCGTTACAAAAAGCAATAGCCTTGTTTAACTCTTGGTCTGATGACACTCATTTTCACACGAGCAAGGCGTATGACTTCTTTAACAGTCCAGTTCGTCCATGTTATTGGAGTAGCACGATTTGGGATTCGATTATTCAGTACAAACAAAGCATCTGTGTCTTCTTGCAGCTCACAATTACTTAGTTACTCAAGATGTTTTGCAGTAAAGAGGAATATCTTTGGCAAACAGATGCGTGCTATGTGGATCAAATGAGGAGTCTGTGCATCATTTGTTTTTTCAGTGTGATTATTCCAAGCGAGTGCTAAGAGAAGTACGTTGCTGGCCCGGGCTCGATTGAATCCTTCCACTAAAGCCTAACTGAGCTTCGTGATTTGTACCGTAGTAACAAGGGGAAGCAGTGGGGGAAAAAGCTACCACGCCTTGTGCTCTCTGCTACGCTGCATAGGCTATGGCTGGAGAGAAACTCGAGAATTTTCATGGACATAATGCAAAGTGTTGAAACCATCGTTAAGGAGATTAGAACTCTTATTCTGGGTCGTTTGTTATATTTTTATAAAAATTCTCCTCATAGGAATTCCATTGTAACTAGGCGTGTTATCTAGATCGGTTTTTAGGAATTTTGAAAGTCTAGCTTGTATTGGTCTATTTTGGACATTTTTGGATGAGAGATTTTCTCTCATTTGGAAAATGGCATTTCTTAATGAAAAAATTAACCATTTTCCAAAAAAAATAATTGATCAAATTTTAAAGCTAAAGCCTAGGGAGAATTGATCGGCGTTGGGAGAAGGCAAAAAGGCAGAGAGTGGGGTTTTAATGTTAATGCTAATTAATGCAAGATAGAGTTAAATATGGCTGAGATTAACAAACCTCGGTTAGATCAAGAGGCGTTTGGCATTCTCTTTTACACTTCACCTTAGGTCAAAATCCGTGTGTGTAGGCCTTAGATTTATCTGTTGCTGGATAACTTGCACTAGGACTGCTCTTATCAAACAAAAGGACTTGTGTACACATGAGACGGGTCTGGCCCAATTACCCCCAAAAAAAACTTTTTAATTTTTTTTTCTTTTCAGTTCTATACAAATGAATAATGACCCCCATACAACTGAATAATTAACCCTGTAAAATTGAAAAATGAACCCCCTGGAATGAAAAATGAACCCCTTAGAAAAAATGTATAACAACTAAATAATGAGCCCCCTACAACTGAATAATGAACCATGTATAACTGAATAAAAATTAATAATGAACCCCCCTAATGAAATCCCAACAATGAACCCTGAACAACTGAATAATGAACCCTTTACAACTGAATAATGAACCATGTACAACTGAATAATGAACCCACTAGAAAAAATGTATAACAACTGAATAATGAGCCCCCTACAACTAATTTTTTTTTTTTTGAAAGGTACATATTGAAATTAGGAATTCCTCCTCCCGAGGCTAAATCCTAATTTATCAAAAAGAAGAAGTGATGAGAGGACATGATCAGAATGTGGGGAACATGATTTCTCCGATATGACTAGATGTCCCTGGCGTGCGATCCAATCCGCCACTTGGTTGCCTTCTCTGAAGATATGCTGGATTTTATGGTGATGGAGTTGATTGAGAAGGCGTCTGGTATCTTGTATAAGATAATCAATATTCCGTGGCATCTTGTAATGATTATTAAAAGCTTCTATCACCGTGAGGTTGTCTCCTTCGATGATGAGATCAGTAAATCCCATCTGATAAGCGTCTTTAACTCCATCCCGTAGTGCAGTAGCTTCAGCAATTAGGACTGTAGTATTACCTATATTTCGTGTCTTGTTAGTGATGAAATGTCCGTGTGCATCCCTTAATACATAACCTGCAGCAGAAGAACCATTATGAGAAATTTTAGACCCATCAAAATTTATTTTAATGTATCCTTGTGGGGGCGTTTCCCATTTAACAGAAAAATTAGTATTACTTGGTCTTGTTGTCGGTGTGGCAGTAGGTTGTATGTCGCCGTGTATACGAAATTCCCACTCTTTAAACATGGATTTGGCCCGTATCAAGACTCGTGTTGGTGAGAATTGCTTTTGCTTAAAGATACAATCGTTTCTTTCTTTCCATATACTCCAGATACTATAAATGTATTTTTTCAAGAGTACTTTATCATATGTTCGGAGATGCCGTAGATTTGTAAAAACATCAGATCCTATGTGGTTGATATCTATCCATGGTTCTGTATGAAAAATACTCCAAAAAAGAGAAGCTTGAGGGCATGTCATAAATAGGTGGTTGATGTCTTCTGGTTGAATTTTACAAATAGAGCATAAATCGTTCGATATAATATTTCTGCGTGTCAATTCAGTAGCTGTAGATAGGGAGTTCAAGAGTAATTGCCATAACCAAGTTTTTAATTTTGGTTGGATTTGAAGGTTCCATATCCATTTGAATTCCCAGTCTGAGTGGTCAGGATAATTAAATCGTGCTAACCATGTAGCCGTTTTGACCGAAAATTCGCCATCTGACGTAAGTCCCCAAATGATATCATCCGGACAAGGATAATATGGGATAGGAATACCTTTAAGAATTTCTTGTAATTGGACAAGGTAGTAACGTATTGAGGAGTGGAATATTCCATTCTCTATTTTGAGTGATAAAGTCTTTAACCAGTAAAGTCGAATCTACCCTGTCAATTGATAATCCAAGTAGATTAAGAGGGGGATTTTCAGTAACCCAGTTATCTAACCAAAAGTTTATAGATGTGCCATCTCCGATTTTCCATCGGATTCCTTTACGCAGAAAGTCTCGTTGTTTAAGGATTTGTTTAAAAATCCAGGAGTCCTTAATTTTACTTTTGTATTCAAATATATTGGTGTTTCTAAGATATTTGTATCGAATTAAGTTGACCCAATAATTATCTCGATTCATTATTATCTTCCATAATAGTTTGCTCAGAAATGCCTTGTTGACATCACTCATTCTGCGCCTCCCTTATTTTTAGGTCGACAGATGTGCCAAGAAACTAATGGAATTCCATTAGAAGTGCCCCTACAACTAAATAATGAACCTCATACAACTGAATAATGAACCCTGCATTATTGAATAAAAATGAATAATGAACCCCCTAATGAAACCCCAATAATGAACCTTAAACTACTGAATAATGAAGCCTTTACAACTGAATAATGAACAATGTATAACTGAAAAATGAACCCCATTTTATTTTTATATCTTTTAGAAAAAAAACCGGTCTCACACTAACGCTTGTGTGAGACGGTCTCACACAAATACTTGTGCTTATAAAATGGTTCAACAAGCTACAAAAAAAAGGCCAAATTAACTAATTAGTGTTCACCAAAAGAAATAATCAAATTATTTTTTTTTTAAAATCTAGACTCACCGTTTTCACGAACAAACAATGGGTAAAGGAATGTTGAGTATGCCTACAGAATTTCTTCACAACAACCTATAATACACATAGAAAAAAAAATTTAATCAAGAAAATATGCATATCAATAATAAATTTTAATAGAAATATCTAAATTAAGAAAATTATAAAGGGATAGTTTGTAACTTTTTTTTGGTTGATTCTTTTTAAAGAAAATGGTTTGAAAATTATATTTAGGAAAAGAAAGTATAACCAGTTGAAAAATATTAATAAAAGTTATATTATTTTTTCATATTTTCGAAATTATACATAAATAAATGAAAAGAGCAAGTGTTCAAAGAAAATTAAAATTCATTTTAGATATTCAAGAATCTGTAAATAAATATACGTACATTAATAAATTTGAAAATAATTAATTGGAGCAAACTTTGGAAAACATTAACGGTTAAACAAATCACTATTATGATTCATCAATTCCAAGAATTTTGAAGACAATTAAGTTCAACAATATTAAATTGCAATTAAAGCAGCATGAAATTGTTTCGAAATTCCAATAAATCATCGATCTCCAAGAAACTTTAAGGCAATTAAGTTCAGCAATATTAAATTTCAATTAAATTAGGAATAAATTTTGAATTAAATCAACAATACATAATCATTTTTCCAATAAAAATTTTAAGACAATTAATTGCAATTAAGTTTAATGAATTTCAGAAAAAAAATAAATCAAGAAACTTTAAGACAATTAAGCTCAACAATATTAAATTTCAACTAAATTAGGAATAAATTTCTTTGAAATTACAATACAGGATCAATAAAGAAAAAGGAAATCTAAAATTGTTATTATGTTCTTTTCAATTTCTTGAAATAAAATTAATTGAAATGTGTTAAATAAGAATTATCATATAAAATTATATATTATCATATCATATAATATATCAGAAAAATAATGATATTTTATATTAAGAAAAACTATATGACCCTTAATCTGAGTGCCCTTTGGAAGCTTGGGTTTCGAAGTTGCAAGCATAATTTAGTGTTTAATTTAGTGTTAGAAGAAAATTTTTCTTTGTTGATGTTCTTGGAAATTATATGGAGTTTTTATTAATTGTATGTAAATGATTTTTATAGCTCAAACGGTAACTTTTTTTTTGGGAACAAACGGTCGACTTCAGGAAGTCGGTCCGTTGGAAAATATAATTTGTAGCAGAAAACCCAATAGAATGTTGGGCCATACAACTTAAAGATTTTTTTTAAAAAAAAGCGAGGTCGTTTATTCGTCAAAAATAAAAGAAAAAAGAAAGAACTCTCTCAGTCAAGAGTTCTACTTTTCCACACTCTCTCATCTATCTAACTTTAGTTAGCTAATTGTTGTATCAGGTGAGTTCTAATCTGCTTTGCTCTTTATTTGGAGAGTGGTGGTTTATAGCATTTGTGTCCCATAAATTCATGATCTGTTATGATCTTGTTTCGCTATTTGTCCAAAAGTTTAAAAGCCCATTCCGTCACATGGTTAGTTTAGTGGTGGTTGATTAGTCATCTGAAGAATAAAGCTCGCATTTCTGTAAAGGCTCGATCGACATCTTCTTCTTACTAGTAATAATTATAGATAAATAAAGGCTTGCTGGTTTGTTACCCTTGGAAGTTTTGGTCATTATGATTAAGCTAAGTTGGTGTCTTGTGGTGTTACTGTCGCTCTTAAGAAGCTTAGTCTCGGCGCCTTTCAAGGGTTGAGGGAGTTTAGAGCTGAGATAGAGACCCTAGGGAAGCTTAGGCATGAGAATGATCTTGTAAAGATTTTAGGGTCTTGTGTTTCTTGTTATGAGAGAGTTTTGATTTATGAGTATGTTGAGAAGGGTTCTTTAGACCAATGGTTACAGGACACGTGGGATGATAGTGGTGAGGATGTTGGGCCTGGGCTGTTGTCTTGGGAGGTTAGGGTGATAGTGAAAGGGGTAGGTAAAGGTTTGGAATTTTTGCATGGTTTGGATACTCCAATAGTGCATAGGGATATTAAGGCTTGTAATGTGTTGTTGGATGAGGAGTTTCGAGCCCACATTGCAGATTTCGGGTTCGCGAGGACGATTGAAGGGGCGCATTCCCATGTGTCTACTCAAGCCGCGGGAATCCCATAAATGCAATCACTGGAGCTGTGTTCTCTACATTTGTATACCATGTGTGGTTAGAAAGGAACACAAATCGGTTCGAGCAAAAGCAAATACAACAGAAGTCCATATTCGAAGAGTGATTCAAGAACTGCATTGATATGTAACAAAACAGAAGAAAATGGAAACGAGTGTTAGAAGCTTTAAGCTTTAAATTTCTATTCTTAACATTGTAGAGGTAGTATTAAAACCCTTTCTTGAATGTATCTAATGACTAGTACCTATAGTATACACGAAGGGGTTAAGACAATATGTATGTATTTTTGTTAAAATACTTTTGAGGAGTTGACAATAGTAAAAACTTGTCAACTTTGTACTTCATAATATTTTGATTAATAAAAAATGATAGTCATAGGCCAAAAAAAAAGTAGCATGGGTTGACTTTGCTGTTTTCTTTTAAAAAAGAAGAAGGTTGACTTTTGTTAAACTTAAATAAAAAAAAGAAAATAGGGAAAGTGATGAGTCATGGACAAGCAAATTAAACAAACGAAAGGGATCAACATAAAGAATTAGTCAATCCACAATGATATACACACATACACTCTCATCATCGTATATTCTCGTATGTATGATCTCACCAATTCACCATCGAATCTAGTACGAGTACTACCTCTCCCAAAAGAAATAAAAAATAAAAAAAAAAGAAGCTATTATTCACTTCCCCTTTGTTTTCTCGGGCAGGATTATTTCGGCATTCCAATTTCCATTTTCCAACACTCCTTTCTCTTTTTCCCTTGTCCCAATTTCAGATCAAACCCTTCACACACACAATCACCACTTACACACTCACAAACACACCCAACAAACAACAACAAACCATACAAAAAGGAATACATTTCATTCATACAATTACAATTACAATTACAATTACATGGCTGCTGCTGTGGCTTTGAGGAAATGAAATGAAAAGGGCAACACATCCTAGTCTTCTTCTCCTCACACTTCTTATTTATATTTACATCAATACATTATTATTATTGTCACTACTCTGATGGAAAAGCGCGTTTATAAACTCTGGAAAGGCAGCAATGTAAGACCCTAAACACAATTCCTTTCCTTCTTTTACTCAATTTTACCATCTGGGTATTGTTTATTCTCTTCAAACTTTGTGTTTTTGATGTGGGTTTTCGTTTTTATCAATTGGGTTTGTTTCAATTTAGGGCCTAGTAGCTTTTTTGGGTGTTGAAATTTGGCTTGTAAAGTTGACAAAGAACATATCTTTTTGACATTGCTCTCACTATTGCTTGATTTGCTCATGTGGGTATTGTTTATTTTGTTGAGATTTTGTGTTTCTGAAGTGGGTTTTTGTTTTTGTGAATTGAGTTTGTGTAAACTAGTGGCAATTGTGTAATTAGGCTGGCTCCTGCAGTTAAGTAAGTAGCTTTTATATGTTCAAGTGAATGTGTTGAGTGATAGTGTGAGGATGAGTG
>ONZK01000205.1:9255-25727 GCA_900322385.1 Pharnaceum exiguum | reverse complement strand
CCCCCCCCCCCCCCATGCTTGGTCTAAGGAAAACATTAGTGCTATCTATGGCCTTTGGGGTGATGTTGTTGTAATGGACATGGCCACAGAGCGAATGGAGTCCCTAGAATCTGCAACTGTCCTCATTGATACTTGTCAACTTAGCTCTATTAGCGGGCAAGTTTTGTTATCTCTTGAAGACTCGGGTTATGATGTCTTTGTCAATGAAATTAGTGCTAAAAATGTAATCAAAATTATGAGTCAACCACCAAGCGCCAAATCTCCTTATGTGACATCTTCAGATGTCAAGAGCGGCGATCACATTCAGAAATGGACTGAGGATGGTGATTATCTGGGTAGTACACCCCAAGGTAACTTTTCAAATTATGGTGCGAACGAAGAGTCGAGCATTAAATCCCAATCGGTGGTTCCCGAAACACCGAGTGCTAGTAACGATCATAATCCTGTTTTCAATGATAAGAGCATTGATGCTCTTTATGATGAAGTCCAGCCTCCCAACAAGTATTTGCACGATACTCCTAATAATTCTGTCTCGAACAGAACATTTACAGCTGATGTTTGTTACAATATTGATGATGAATATCATTTATTAAATATTAACCCGAATGAACCCAATGGACATTGCGATGTGGACTTAGTGGGCCAAACCCACTTAGAGGAAATTAATAAGCAGGCCCATGAGAATTTAAAAAACTTCTCTATCAGCCCAGATACATGTGATATGCCCCCTGGCTTTTCTAAGGAGTGCACAGGTGAAATGGAAACGGCTAATGACGACGATTACGATGAAGATGTTGATGAGGCCTGTCAAACGTGGAATGTTGGCAAAATGATTGGCCTTAGCACCAAGTGCGAAGAAAAGGCCATTGAAGCGCTTGCCAAAGTTAGAAGAAGTGAGAGGGTCAAAAGGAGGAAGGAAAGAAACGAGTCCTAGGGCCTTGACTTTTCTGATCAGGGTGTGTTGATCTGGTAAGTTTTAATGAATTTGTTATCATGGAATATTAGGGGGTGTGGAGGTAATGGTAAGACTACCGTTATTCGCAATTTGGTGCAGGAAAAAAAACCGATTGTGTTGGGTCTTGTAGAGACTAAGCATTCTAGTATGAATGACCTCAAGGTTCGCAAATTTTGGGGTCCTCTTGATCATGGGTGGGATGATATTACTGCTAATGATGGTAGTGGCGGCTTGTTAGCAGTGTGGGATAAAGAATGCTTTGACTGTAAGATTGTACATAAAGGTGATATGTGGTTATGTCTTGTGGGTAGAATCATCCCGTTTGAGTTTGATTGCGCTGTTACTATACTTTACGCCCCGAATGATGTTATTGAGAGAAGAGCTGTTTGGGAGGACCTTGTTGCTTTGAAGAGATTCTGCCAGTACCCTCTGCTGATCATGGGTGATTTCAATGAGGTCCTTGAGCCTCAAGAACGTAAGGGGTGTACAGTTGTTACCAGGGGTATTCGTGATTTCATGAATTTTGTGAACACTTTGGGACTCACTGATTTACCGCTTCTTGGAAGAAAATACACTTGGGCTAGGACGAATTCTATGAGTCGTATTGATAGAACTTTGGTAGAAGGGGAGTGGTGTATAAAATTTCCTAACCTGGAGCTATGGGGGTTAGGAAGAAAAACTTCAGACCATTGCCCTATCTTGATTCAGTCAAAGGAGGAAAATTGGGGTCCTAAACCTTTTCGAAGCTTGGACGTGTGGTTCTCCCACCCGCATTTTTCCAAGCTGGTCGAAGAGGAATGGAAGAAGTTGGAAGGTCATGCTTTAACCGAGAGAATGAAGCTCCTTAAAGCCCCGTTGAAGAAGTGGAATTTTGAGAAGTTTGGTAATTTACGGCAAAAGATCAAGAAACTTGAAGTGGAGGTGGATAAAATTGATACCTTAGCTGAATGCCATGTGCTCGACGAAACGCATTTAGCTCGCCTTCACGCTTTGACGTCAACTCTTGTTATTTGGCATGTTAGGGAGGAACGTTATTGGAGACAATTATCTCGGGAGAAGACTTTGAAAGAAAAAGATCGCAACACCCGCTACTTTCACCTTCTTGCTACTATGAGAAAGAAAAAGAAGCTCATTAAAGTACTGAAGGTTGATGGTAATCTGATTCGTGGTCAAGCGTCTGTCAAAAAGGCGATTATTAACCATTTCAAAGCTATTTATAAACAAGACAAGTTACCATCCTTCACCTTGTCTTCTGAAGACTTTCCTAAGCTTGAGCCCCATCAAGCTTCAATGCTTGAGATTATTCCTGGGCTTGATGAGATCAAGAATGCGGTCTGGGCATGTTGTCCGTCTAAAGCCCCTGGATACGATGGCTACAATCTTGGCTTTGTACAAAAGATGTGGAATGTTGTAGGGGACGATTTTTGCAGGGAAGTCATTGCTTTTTTTGAAAGTGGACGCCTACCTCGTGGCTCTAATGTAACATGGGTAACGCTGATCCCTAAAATTAATGGCGCTGAAAGTGTCTCTGATTTCCGGCCAATTAGTATGGTGGGTTGCTTGTACAAGATTATTGCCAAGATCATGACCGAGAGACTGAAGAGTTTTATGCCTATTCTGGTGGGAGAGGCGCAGTCAGCCTTCGTAGGTGGAAGACAAATTCTTGATGGTGCTTTAATCGCCAATGAAGTTGTTAACTGGCTACGAAAAAGTAAGACACAAGGTGTTCTGCTCAAGCTTGATTTTCAAAAAGCTTATGATATGGTTAGATGGGACTTTCTTGATCATGTTCTCGAGTTGATGGGCTTTGGGACAAGGTGGCGCCAGTGGATTTAAGAGTGTTTAACCACTGCCTCTCTCTCTGTCCTTCTCAATGGGTCTCCCACCGCACCTATCAAAACTGAGCGCGGGCTTCGCCAGGGTGATCCACTCTCCCCCTACCTTCTCATTCTTGTTGCTGAAGCGCTTAATCAACTCTTCACTCGAGCGGTGAAGCAAAATTTGATTGAAGGCTTGAAAGTGGGTTGTCATGGTATTGAACTCACTCATCTACAGTTTGCGGATGATACTCTTGTTTTTTCCCCTGCAAATGTAAATTCTTTGGTCAATATTCGTCGGATTTTGGATTGCTTCTCCGTAGCTTCTGGGCTGGTTATTAACTTCGCCAAGTCTGCTATTTCTACCATTGGGTTGCCGCAAGCATGGGTTGATCTTATTGCAAATCAAATGGGATGCAATTCAGTTTCACTACCTGTTAACTATCTTGGGATACCCCTTGGTGCTAACCCAAGACATGCAGCAACTTGGGAACCTGTCATTAAAAGAATTGAGAGTAGACTCGCTGGATGGAAGTCGAAATGCCTGTCAAAAGCGGGCAGGCTCACTTTGATTAAAGCCGTGCTCAATAATCTCCCTATTTATTACTTGAGCATTTTCAGAATGCCTAAGAAGGTGGCTATGAAGATCTTAAGATTACAAAGGAAGTTTTTTTGGAGGGGAGATGGTAAAGACGGCTTACCCTCGATTAAGTGGGAGATTATGCAGCGTCCGAAGGCCCTGGGGGGACTGGGTATTGGTGACTTATTAATTAAAAATGCAGGGCTGTTATTTAAATGGTGGTGGCGCTTCTCCGATGAGGCCCTTGTGTTGTGGAAGAGAATTGTATGCTCTATTCACGACATTGCTCCTAGTTGTTCACATATTAATGGAAAACATTGTGGGAATGGTGGTTTATGGTCAGCTATTGCGAGTATCAGACAATGGGGGAAGTCTTTCGATACTGTTATCGCCCAAGGCATTCGGGTTGCTGTTGGTAATGGTACATGTACCAGGTTTTGGCTCGACACTTGGATTGGTGAGGCTACACTGAAGGAGAGATTTCCGCGTTTATTTCAAGTTTCAGTCCAAAAGGACGCCATGATCTCGACTATGGGTGTGTGGAATGGCTTGGTGTGGGAATGGAATTTCGTGTGGAGGAGGCGGCTATTTGAATAGGAGAAACAATTATTACATAGCTTGATGGATGTTCTTTTGGAGGGTCACCTGAATGTTGATGGCATTGATAAGATTTGCTGGAAGTGTGACCCGAAAGGTACGTACTCACCTAAATCATTTTGCTTGGCTCTTTATAAGCAAAGCATTGCGGTTGATGACAGAGTTCCACAAGTCAAAGGGTTGTGGCGTGGTGTGGCAACGCCCTCGGCTGAACTGCTTGTATGGAGAGTTTTGTTGAAACAATTGAACACAAGAAACAAACTCGCTGCCCTTGGGATCATTCTAATGTCAGACAATAAATGCTCTTTGTGTGGTGAACCAGATGAATCGGTGGAGCATATTTTCTTCCACTGTAAATTCACATGGAATGTGTGGGGTGGGATCTTGAGATGGTGGGGTGTTCACATAGTGTTTTCGTTTCAACCCTGTGATATTTGGAAGGCTTGGTGCGCAGAGGTCAATGGCAATTTCCAAAATAAGCTTTGGGTTTTCGTTTTTCATGCGGTAATCTGGGCTGTTTGGAGCGAAAGAAACAGCAGAATTTTTGATAAAAAATTCAGTTCCTGGCAGGAAGTGTGCTTCTCAATTAAATTGAGAGTTGGGGTCTGGGCTCGAATGTGGTGCGTGAACTTCCCTTACACTATTGACCAAGTAATCTCATGCCTGGAAGGAGTTTTAAGATGGTCTAACCCAAAGCGTGTTAGGCCTTCTCTAGCATGGTCTCCACCTCCGTTGGGATGTTTTAAATGGAATGTTGATGGCTCAGCGTTTGGAAAACCAGGAAGGGCTGGCATTGGTGGGGTGCTGCGAGGCGATGACGGTGTTATACTCTGCAAATTCTCAGTCCATGTTGGTATCCGAGACTCAAATGAAGCTGAGTTTCTTGCCATTATTTTTGCACTTGAGACTTCAATACAAGGAGGAAGCTGGTTATGGGAGAAGGGGTTGTTACTTGAATCAGATTCGAAAAATGCTATCCTATGGGCGAGTGATAAGGCGTGCTGCCCGTGGAACATGCATTTCAACTGGAACAAAATGAAAAACCTCATGACAGTGATACAGAAGATTGAAGTGAAGCATGTTTTACGTGAAGCGAACAACGAAGCTGATGCTCTTGCCAAAAGTGGAGCTACCTCAGATGGGATTAGCATTGAATGGTTTTTGTAATTTATCAGGTGTTTTTGTGACTCTGCTGTATGGTTCCTACTTGCTGGTTTTTTTCCAGCTTTAATAAAACTAACGTATGTTTAATTATAAAAAAAAAAAAGGATTCAAATCGTTCACTCTTACTTAATTCTCCCACATCTGGATAGATATAGAGAGTTTATTATGAAACGTCAATTTAACTCTTTTTTTTTCTTTTCTTTTTGTTCAAAGATAGGGTCAAGCGAGGTCGATTGAATCGAGCCCACAACGTTAAGCTTCTTTACCGGTTTTTGATAGCAGTTGAATGTAAACATCGATCCAATAATTTGGTACCTAATTTTGTTTCAAAAACCGTTTTAAGTTACACTACAAATCTAACTAATAAATTGAACACATAGTAAACTTTGTAATAGGGACTAATGAGTAATAAGTCAAACAAAATCCTTTAGACCAAGTAGTGTAGAATCAAGAATGATGTCTAAAATTGAAAAAGTTACTCCATCCGTCCTAAAATAAATGTTCTTTTTTTGTGAATTTTTTATTCTTCATGTAGAATTTATTATGTTGTTCATTGAAAAAGTAATGTATACGACATTAATTAAGGGTAAAGTGAAAAAAATATTATCCAAAGTAATAGTCGTTCTTAATCAATATGTGTGATATATTTAAAAAAAGAAATTTATTTTAAGACAAATGGAGTATTACTTTCCCATTTTCAATTGACTGAGGAGGATGATAATGTCTAAATAAAAATTTGTGTAGATCCGTTATATACTCGTTTAAGATTATATGTATAAATGACATAAAAAATGTTGATTAATAATCTCCTCTTATTTATGAAACGAGTTCACATAATTTTTTGTGTAATGTCTAGCATGGAAGAATTATCTTTTTTCCATTGTCAATTGAGGACGAAATCTTACTCTTTTCACACCAATGGTATTTCTCTAATCTCCATGTTCAAGCTAATGTCGACAAGTCAATTTATTGTTTATCTTTCTTAAGAAAAAGGAAATTTATCATGTACATGTGTAAAGATTATTAAGGTACAAAAGTAGAAACGTCTTTTGCCGGATTGGGTAGGTGGATTGCCGGTGAGTCTAGAAGAGACGAATCAATAAAAAGGCATAGTTACAATGATTTGAATTCACAAAGTGCCTTGTTCTCTTTTACTTTGTTTGACTGTCTTGTATCTTTCACTAAGCATGCCTGGAAGTAAATAAATATTATAAAATCAAAACAAATTGCTTGTCCATAATGTGTTCTACGGAGTATTTGGCGAACTACTCCCAATTCTCAAACTTTTCACGTACAAAAGGTAGATGAAAAAAGATGAAGCGCATTTTTCACACGTCTCCTACCTTTGCGGAGCTCGATGTTACAAATGGAAGTTTGCCAATCGTGAAAGCATTTTGCTCAAGCTCTCCAACCTTTTGGCCTTTAGGGACTCTTTAATTTAGACTCTTTTTCTAAGGGTTTATGTAGGCATGCGTTGCACGTGGCATTGTCGTACGAAAAATTATAATCGGCGAACCAAACTACGAGTACTAAACTACCCATGTCCGGGGAAGTGAAGTAGGAAACTATAGTCTATATATATTACATTGATCTGAGAAAGAAATTTCATGGTAATTTATTTGTTTGATGGAGAAATTACATGGTAAACATGTTTTCAAGAAAGAGGGTAATAAGATTTCGACTATTTGTGACTTGTGAAAGATGTCTCATAGGTTCCATTTGCATTGTGTATCACTTTTTGTTACTTCTAAAACATCTACGTGTATGAGGAAAATACAGGATAGTAGGATACTACATGCATGATGCCTAGCTACATGGTACACTATCATCTCCATTTGAACAAATAACACTAAAACAGTTAACCAAATTATATATAGCTCTCTACTTCCTTTTTTTTTGGTCCTCTCAAAAAAAAAAATCACCTACCCTTCAATCTGAATTACAAAAAAGAAAACAAGACATACAATGAAATTGAACACGAGAATAAAATAATATAAAAAAAAATTAATTTGAGGAATTAGGGGGTTGGTAAGACTGAGACCAAGTCCTGGAAGGCAAATTTCCACTACTAGACTGACCCTCATCGGCCGGTGGCCGGAAAACTGCCGGCTGGTCACCAGGGAACATATGAGGGTACTCAAATGACAATGATGGCGATGAAGACGTTGAGGGGAGAGAGAATGGAGTCGTACCCATTTGTGGTGAGGTCGAAGAATAGAACAGTTGCTCTAAGCCAGTAAAGTTGAACTCGCCGGAGCTCTGAAGTAGCTGAGAGTACCCCAAATAATCTCTAACCATGTCTGCATTGAGTTGTGCTCTTTGTTGCTGAAATTGGGTTGTCGGAGAAACTTGGGTTGCCGGGAAAATTGTCGCCGGAGGTGGTGGTCCGGCGGTGGTTATGGCGGGAGTGGTGGTTCTCGTGGTGGTTCTTGTGGTGGTGGTGGTGGTTGGGCGGGGCACTGTTTGGACAAACTCGGGGAAGTTGAGCTTAGCTCGGTTGCCACGGAACCTTAGGGCGGCCTCGTCGTAGGCTCTAGCCGCGGCCTCGGCTGTGTCGAAAGTGCCAAGCCATACTCGAGCTGCCTTGTGTGGGTCTCGGATTTCGGCTGCCCATTTTCCCCATGGACGTTGCCGCACTCCTCGGTATCTTCGTTTTCTTTCTCCGGTTTCTTCGTAGGTGGGGGTCGGTGGTGGTCGACTGGTGGACGAGTAGGTGGTTGTCGTGGGAGATGTTGTTATGATGGCGGTCGATTGAACTCGAATGGGGCTGCTTGTACTTTCTTCCTTCACTGTAGATCATATGTAGTGCATGGGTTAGTAATTTAAATCCAACCAAGTAAGCTATAATTGTTTAAATTTTTTTATAAGATAAATGTCATAAGTAACAGAGACAATTAAGTGGTTTATCCAGGGTTAAAATTAATTTTGGGCTGACTTCTTGGTTCCGGTTGGGTATCCACCTCTAGTGTTTTCTAGTAGTGCTCCTTACCAATCAAAAATCTAATACCATAAAATTTCCTAATATTAATCACCCTTTTGAATTTTTACTACATCAATTCCTATAGAAAAACTCCTCTAATTATAATGTACAAACTAGGTACAATTATAAAAATGTTATCTTAGCTTCAATTAAATTATGTAATCAATATAAACCAAAAAAAGTTAATGCATTCAATTTTAGCTACTATGTTAGTTGTTATCAACCGTTCTTAATAACATCATCAGCTCGAGTTAGGGTGTGTTTTGATCGGCCGAAAATATATGACTTGAAACTGAATTGAAAAAAACTGAAGTGAAAAAAACTGAAAAACACTGAAAGTAGTTAAAGACTATAATTATAAATGAAAAAAAAAACTAAAAAACGCTGAACAACAACCCTAACTGAACTGAAAAAAACTGAACTAAAAAAAATGAACTATATAATAGTACCGACGAACAAAAGACAGCTTTGGTTTATCGGGAGTAGCCACTTTCCCAACTCCTTCCATTCCTCAAAAGTCACCTTCATATTTGCCCTAATCATAATTCAAACTTATATGCTACGGAAAAATGGCAATTTATATTTGAGTCTTTTTTTTTGGTAATATATAAGGTTTAATTTAATTAATAACTTAAATATGCTTATCTATATTTTATAAGAAGTGTACATATATAGCTCTTCATAACTAAATTTTTATAGATTTACACCCTCTATATTATCATAGATATATATGAAAATACAAGTTAATGAAATAATAATAATAATTTACATAAATCATTTTTTTGTCAAATGTACTTATACTATGCATACTATGATTCATCCTTGGATTATGATCACGTTTTGGCAAGTATAATTTAGTCTTCTCATCTCTTAGTAATGATGGTTAGTTGTATTACCATCAAGGATTTTTGGCTGGTGAGTGGTGACTTCATGCACAAGAAGCCTTTCAGAACATTATACAATGACCTCATTGATCTATTCCCTTTATTTATAGGAAATTAATATTGCACACATGCACGCCCGTTCATACCAAATTATTGGCAGGTATCCACATAAAGAAATAGTATGATGATGAAATTGAAGAATAATCATGACTCGATCGGGTCAATTCATTGAATGATTGAATCAAATAAAAATGCTTCTACACATCATGTAAATGCTTCTTATTTGGAGTTGGCGTCTCTCTTTATCTAACAACAAAAACAACAGCAAAATTGTTGAAACTTTTTACTGGGTTCAGACTTTAGATTGGTACAAGGAAGTTTTTTCAAGTTAAAAAAAAAAACAGAATGAAATTAAAAAATAGCCTAACTGATAATATGTTCAAAATGCATGGCTGACGGAGTAAAAAGCTAGCACAACCGTCAAAACATTGTTCGGTTCAATAAATGCACTTAAGAAACGCAACAAAGACCGGTATGGTACTATGGTTGGGCAAGAGTCGTATGAAGATAACCAAAATAGATAAGAAACTAACAGAAAAATGACAAGTATATGCAAGAGATAAGAACATGCATATATTAACCATGAAGCTGAGGTTATGAATAAGACTATTATAACTAGATAAGCATGACCTCTCTTAAAGTCGCTTAACATCATCATGCATATCTGAACGTAAGTTGAAGTGGTAAAAAAAATCTTTATCTTTTCCACCAGAACTTGAGTTTGGAACCAACCATTTAGCGCCTATTGTACTCCATTCAAAAAGTAGGACAAAAACAACGCAAAAAATAATAATTTTGACCTACGTACTCCAACGATAGTTTGCCACAAATTACCAATAAAAATAGGTTAAGTAGCTTACATGATAATGAGAACCATGCCTAGTGATTTTCCATTGTGGCTTCTATGTAATTATCCAAAACTACACCAACTGATTGCTTCTTCTCTGTGTGTATTCTCGTTTTATTTGAACTAGTACAATAATTTTACCACATTTTAATTTTATTTGAATTAATAAGTTAAAATTTATGAACTAGAAAGATGTTGCTAGCTAGAAGCCACTTGAAGAGATATCACTATTTGATGCTAATTTACAACCTAACTATTCCATTCTCCTTACTATTTATGATTTTGATACCTAAATGGGATGCAGTTTTCTCAAGTTGACAACTATTTTGTTCGTATGTACTTTTAAAGTTCACAATATAATTTTAACTGCATTCACTTTTTACCGCCTTCAATTACGATATAATTTTAACCACATTTACTTTTTTCAACTCAATTCAATTCAGTTTTTTCCGAATCAATTCATTTTCGGTTTAGACGAGCAAAACACACCTTAATTTGAAACCTTGATAAATTGGATAACAATTGGATATTAGAGTAGATAAATTCAATGATAATTCATAATTGGAATTTGGAGTATTATTCCAAGAATAAGACTTACCACCACTTGCACTTGAAGAAGATTCACCTCCACCACCACCTGGCGATCCTCTAAGTTCAGCTCCACCATAATTCCCATAAACCCTCATATGATCACCACCACCGCTCATTATTTGCTGTTGCATAGCTGCTTGCTCTTGATGATCATCTCTACCTCTCTTCTGCCCAACCCACGTGGCAGCTCCCAAGTACGGGTCAGCCCACGTGTCACCGAACTCCATAAGCCCGGCCTGAGGCCTGCCCGCTACAACGTCGGTCAGAGCCATCACCATAGCTGAAGTGTCCCAGTTAGCCTGCTGCTGAAAAATGGACGGCTGATGTGATCCTTCCACCTCTCCACCCGCCACCGTCGTCGTCGTAGACGAATAGCTCTCTCTCTCCTCATCTCCACCGCTTGTTGTGGTTGCTGATGTTGCTGGTAGAAACCCTTGGTACTCCCTTTGGTTCGCCACCTTTGACAAACACATGTAAACTTCTAATACTCCCTAGCTAGGTTGATGATATAGATATATGATGGTATATGTACGTTTGTTTTATTTATTAAGTACAAGCTTGGTGCACTCTCCTAGGACAAAAAAACAAGCCAAGTCTATTACTTTCTCTCTCTTTTGTTGTTTGAGACACAACCAGGTGTTTATATATGTTGTTGGCTAGGATTGGCAAAGCCGTTGAATTAACAGTACAAAATCTCTGAACCTGGCCATCTTCGACTTATGTTATGTCTCATCTTATGTCACCTCACCTCTTAAATTAAAACAACTTATTATGGCACTATGTCACTATTATAATAATGTTAACAAAAAGGGAAAAGGGAAAAGAGGAAAAGGCAAGGGAGAAATTGAAATTCTGTTTGTCCTAGTAAGTATAGTAGTAGAGAAATTAAATGAAAATGTGTTAAAGAGTATTTGGAGCATGTGATGCAAAAAGCATAGGATAAAAATAAATGAAATTGGTTGCCGCCTTGTTAAGGATCATATATTTGTTCACACATGGGAGAGGGAAATGGTCGAAAGAGGACATGAGGAGTTAGCTTTTGTGCTGCACCTAAGGTTATGTCGGTCATGTAGTTATGAGAACTGTGAAGCAAAGGGAGATGAATATGATCATCGTTTCAAATTTGTACTCTATTGTTTATATTTTTTTAGTTTACATTATTTAATTTTCGATTATATATTTATACCGACTTACATGAAAAAAGAAATTGCGTGGACTACTGTAGGAGAGTGATCTGGCCCAACTGAATTTTTGGGCTTTAATGGGCCCATCTAGTCTAGCTCTGTTGTCAATCAGAAAAGAGGTAAAAGAGGGTAAAATAACGCACCTAGGTCCTAGCCGCAACCGAATTGACCTACGTTTTGAGGGGTGTCTTGGTTGGATAGTAATGGATAGTTGGATAGGGCGTAACTGCACAAGTAGACCAGATAAACCTTATCCGAATCTGATTCGTATAACCCAACTCAAAACCGAGCCGACATCCTAAGTGAGTCTATTATCATCTTATCCGAATCGAAATGGATCTGAATCGATCTGGTAATCCGAAATTTTTTCTCGCGAATTTAGAATCTAAGACCCTTTAAATGTACACTGGAAAAATATTCGAATTTGACCAAAAATAAATTATATGGACCAATCCAAACCGAGTTAGATATTACAGGCTTACAACGCCCAAAATCTAATTGAATTCGAGGTCACCAAAACCGAATTCGAACCGAATGTCTCATTTGACAGGTCTATTCAAAAGGCATATTGGACTTTGGAATTATGGTTGTATCATGTCTGACATATGGTAATTCGAAATGTAAATCTGAGATAAAGAAATAATTGCTTTAAACATAATCAATTCAGTATTGTTGGCTACACTAGAATTATGTAATTTGTGAGAAACCATCAAACCAAAGCAATATTCATTATTCTTGACAAAGAAAGTAACGATATCTTCTTCCCTGAAAAAAGTACTCCAATTCTAAGTTATACTCGTTGTAAGTTTATACCTGGTGCTTAGTTAATACACTATAATATATAGCTCATTAGTCAGTACCTTATTATTATTAGTAACAATTTTACCTAGTATAAGTTTACACACCCTCGTACCAAAGACTTGTTAGAAAAAAGTAAATGGTAACAATATTTCTGGTACCTTTGTACCCTTGGCTTGAAATAAAAATTACTCAGTGATTTATCAAAAACAATATTTCTGGTACATCAGAAGGTTACATATTTTCCCTGAACGTTCTTTAGTTATATTCTCAACATTTGTACTCCGTTGGAACACACAGTGGGACGTGAAATGTTGACAGCAAAGTCTTAAAAAACTGAAAACTACAATTACACAAGAAATCGACTTTATAAAATTAGCTGAATAACAAATTACACGTGCAAACCCTAAAGGTAGTCAATTTAATTTGTTTTATGTTAGCATTAGAATAAAAGGATCTGTTTTTTGTCGATCATTAAGCAAACAACTATGGAATTTTTAATCCAAGTAGGCTGTCTTAAAGTTTTGCTTCACATTTTTTATTCATGATAGTATTGCCACGTGAATTAGCAACATGATGACAAGTGCAATGATATGAGCTGAGGCATTGAGGCTATCCATAAGTCAAAACATTGTAGAACTAGTATTAATTACTAATAGTTAATGTCTTAGTGACGATGCAGTCGTACAACAAAGTAAATTACGTTTGGTGCTCAATGTGGTTGATCGAAGCACGTTTCTTTAGTTAGAAAGGCACCATTAAAAAAGATCCAAGTGCAGCAAGTAGGAACTGATCAATTCATATTTATTCTTTTAATTTCCTTGAGAAGATTAAGTAATGCGACTCTAATTGTTTAATCAAGGAAATAGCGTACTAGTTGTGCAAGTTGATCACCAAGTGGTTTCCCAGAAAATATATAGCCCTATAGGCATTGAGTTGTCGATTAGAGGAAGGATGCTGGTGTTCACTAGTTTGGTTTTCGTCGCGATGGTGCTACGTGGCGACGAATCTGACAAGCTTGAAGTTCGCACTAAACTATTAAAGCTCATTTTTCTACGCATTTACGGGTTGTTGTACACTTGAATTGGCATTTGGCAACTGTTGAAGTACCTAATTATTGCCAATACAGTATATTTTACGGAGTAATGAGAACTTTTCAGGTAGTTTATCTCAATTAACTATAACTTGTTCTTCTTCTGAATATCTTTGTCGGGGAAGGTTCTTCTATTTTACATTTACAGAGGATTTTCTATTTTCCTTTTTTCCCATTACAAAAGTTTTTTTTTTAGAATCCCTTTACAGGAATACAGGATACATAAATTCGAAAGTAATGTGAAATTGAGATGAGATTTCATAACGGCTAGGATTAGGATAACCCACACTTGCACCACTATGACCCACAGGTTTTACGAAAGTAGACACAAAAAGTTTGTTTTTCCAATTGAATATGAGGTAATCGGCTAAGAACAGTTACGCAGGAACGTTGATATTCACTTCTTCAACTTGCCAACACACATGAAAATTCAGTTCTTCGACTATGTTAGGGTTTGAGGTTGAAGTGTTTTTAGAGTATTTTCGCAATATTTTTATATTTTTTAGGTGTCTATTAGCTTTTCTAAAAGTGATATAAGTGAGGCGCTTTCCAAATATATATAAAATCTGATCAATTTTTTCAACTACTTTATTTCTCAATTGTAGATCAAACTATCTTCAATCGCAATTACAACATTTCATAGCTACGTAGTAGATCACAACCTATTATAGCCACTATCCTTTGAGTTACTATTTGGATGAGACATCTTCTAGGTGCATGTCTCCAAAATAACTTTTTTCACAAATTCAACCAACATGATTCGAGTTTTAGAGATTATACGATTGAAGACAAACAACAACAATCAAGAGTAAATCCTCATTCAAAGAGATTTTACGAATATCTTATGACAAAATAGTTCTGTACAAGAATACAATAAATCCTTTGACAAGTATCATACCAGAGATCGAGGGGATGTGTAAGCGGGTGGAGAACCATTCGTGGCTAGAATGCTCGTCTTTTCACTCGAAATTTTGTAAGGTGAACTTTATAACCTGTAAATTGGATAACGATTAATTAGCAGATCATTACTAAGGGAATGGTGGTGGTCGCACTCGGAACCGTTGTTGGCAGTCAAAACCGTCGTCTATAGTCGGCGTGGTGGTGGATGGTCATTGCGGTGCTGTGTTTTTTTATCTCTCCTGTTTGTTACTTCAATGAATTGGTTTGGTTTGGGTAAATTGGATTCATGTAGTCAGTTGGCCAGTGGAGAACATGATGTTTGTCGATTGGTAGAGGGAGGAGTAGAGGCATAATTAACTATTTGATTGATAGGCAAGTCTCATAAGGGTATTTTTGTAAAGGTAATGTTATGGGTGTAAATAAAACAGAATCTTTTTTGATAAATGGGTGCAAATAGCACTTGGGTTACTAAGCTATTTCATGATTAGGAGGTCCCTAACTGTTATCCCATATGGAATTCACTTGATCAACCACTTGAGGTTAATTTTTTTATTGATCTTGAACTTTCCCGTTCAATTTACTTCTTTTTTGAAAATAAAGGTACATTCATACAAAGGGGACCTCATCTCGGGGGAGGATAACACTTTAAGTATGAAAGTAACTAGAACATAAAAGAACTGCATAGTATTTATGAGAGGCTACCCAATGCATCCGGTCCAAGCCCATTATCTCGGGTCAGGAACAAATTCATTTTTTAAAAGTGCCTTGGATCGAGGCACAACCCTATAAAAGGGTATGGGTACCTTTCAGTTTGGATAGAAGGGTACAACCGGATCACCAGGCACCCTCCCACAAATTACTACTCAATTCTCTAAACTACGACTACTACAGTAGTACATTACAACTTTTATTTATGTACATAGAGACTACTCGTACACCGTAAGCTATATACACCGACTAAACATAACACGTTTTCAATATACTATAGTAATACTAATTTTCATCTAACTTTTGTATAATTTTTTTAAGGAAAAATTACTTTTTGGGTACCTGATCTATGGCATATTCTCAAATTGGACACCTTCAGTTTGGGTCTTTACTTTTTGGATACCTGTACTATTGGAACATGCATGTACCATAATGGTTCTCACATGGGATTTTCGTAACAGAAATCGTTTAAATGAGACTTATATTAGTAATTTTACCTCCTGTTTTTGTCAATGTTGTTTTCACCCTTTCAAAAGTAATGAAAATAAATTTAGCACTGTTTCATTCTACTTGCCCCCAAAACTTAGAAAATTAAAGCGAAAAATAACCCACGTGTGTTAAAATTACTAATATATGTCTCCTTTAAACGATTTCTCTTTCATAAATCCCATGTACCTGGTACCCATTACGATACATGTTCCAATTGTAAAGGTACCCAAAAAGTAAAAACCCAAATTACGGGTGCCCAATTTGGGAATATGTCATAAGTCGAGTACCCAAAAGTAATTTTTTCAATTTTTTAACTAGCTAGTTTCAATTGAGCTTAACTGAACCGACTTGTTAACGTTCATTTTCGAGTTCAACTTCTTTTATTCAATTGGACTATGTATGTTGTAACGAAGAGATAAAACACATATTCTTAACAAAGTATAAAATGCACCAATGCAACTCCGTTTAGTAGTGATTATTCCATTTGCTCCAAAATGTTCTTGACACTTTTTATTTTGTGCGTCCCATAAGTTCTTTACACTTCAATTTCAAGAATCTTTTGTTTGTCTTATACTGTTTCTTTTTTCTTTTTTGGAGAAATCTCAACCAAACAACTCCATTACCTAAAATTTGTGCAAATAACAAATGTCAAGATCTTTAAGGGACGAAGGGAATGGTTCGCTCTTTAGAAGTTCTTTTTGGAAGTTTACGTTTGCTTAAAAAGTTGACTTATCTAATCTGACTGGGTTAGACTGTGTGTAGAGATCTAATTAGCAAATAAAAAGCTCAAGCGCTCAATTCTCATCTTATATAAAATTTCATCAA
>ONZK01000203.1:38704-58507 GCA_900322385.1 Pharnaceum exiguum | reverse complement strand
TTATCTTAATAAGTAAGTGGAATTTCTTTACATTCATGTACAAATATCACCCTAGCCATAATAAGGCAAATAATATAAAAAGGTTTTTCAATTGTTTTCCTAATAGTATATTATACTTAATAAAATTGGTGGCGACTCCTAAGCATTAGCATTCAAACCTACCTACGCGGTGGACAACTTGGTTTACCTAAAACCGAACGGTGATTAATGATCTCCCATTAGGCGACGGGGCCCGAGCGTCTACAATTAGGCAATTCTAACAGAATAATATTTAATTTATCTAGATGTTCTTTTTGGACTGTACCTTCTAACATAGGCAAACTGAACAGACGTTGCTTCAACAACAACTTGTTGGTTAAAGACTTCGTCATGTATAGACTTTCTAGTTTTAACCACAGACCAACGGCAGTTTCTTCTGCAGCAACCTCCGTGATGATGTCATCTTCCAGAAACATCAAAATCGTTGAGTGAGCCTTCTCCTCCAGACTTGCCATATCAACAGCCTCTGTTCCCTTATTGGCCAACGGTGCCTAGATGCCCGGTCTGTTGTTTTAACAGAGCCCGCATCTTGATCTGCCATAGATTGAAACTGTTTTTCCTAGTGAACTTGTCGATTATGATCGATGTTCATAAACATATTTCTTGCTAACCCTAATTAACCCATGCTCTGATGCCAGTTTGTTATAATGGATGCAAGCAAAAAATATAAATAAACAATAAAAGACACATAGATTTAAAGTGGTTCATCAACGGCTGTTGGCTACATCCAGTATCAGAAGAGAGACATATTTATTAGGTTTTCTAAGGTGTGTTTTGTCTATGTACTGCACTGCACATAATACAACAACAGTTGTATGGTATATATAATAACTTAATAAACCCTAATGTGATAGACCTAAAATCTAGGCCCAAAGCAGATAGAAGATCTTAAGGCAAATATTCCTACAATTTGTTTACAGTAATACTGTAATTATGCACCTCAATTTTTTTTAGAGTGATGCCAGATAATAATGAACCTAAGTGAGGTAAAGAAAAAGATCGAGAACGAGATAGAAGACAACATAACCACTCAAGCCCTCATGGTGATACTCGTAAACACAAACAATATATGCTACATCGCACAAGGAAGGTGAGGTCGACAAGAAAATACTAGCCATTATTAGAAAAATTTGCTTGATGGCCTATATGATGAGCTTTTCCCCTCTTAAGGTCCTGTTTGACAACTACACTTTAGTACTTGATAGATTTTCAACATGTCAAAACACTATTTTTTAAGGTGTTCGGTAAAGTAGCATTTGTGAGTAGTGGATAAAGTTTGAAGTAGTATTTCGAAAGCCACATATGATAGCTTTTAAGGGTAAATTACTAGCTGGTATGATTTTAGGTTATTTGTACATTACTTTATATAACTATCAAATAAATTATCAGCTACTTGAACAACTAATTTTTATCGAATAGCTTATTTTACAAAACTTAACAACCAATTGCTATTACAACAGTTAAGGTAAGTTATAATAGCCGCTAACAATTACCCAAAACACTAATTAATTGATACCTTAATAGTTAATTTTGCCGAAAAAGGTTAATCCATTAGTTCCTTCTTTACTAGAGAAATTCTTCTTTCATCTTAAGCGTCAATGTATAGTGATCAGTGATTTTTTAAAAAAATAACTTAAACAATAGACTAGGACCCTGATTGCCAGACCCAACTTGTCTGAGTAAGGGTCCCTCGTAGTTGGATCCGATGTGTAATGATTCTGAAGACCTTGAAGTTATATAGGTATATTGCACTAATTTGAAATGCGTCAAATTCCCATCCGTTCATAAATATGTTAATAGACTAGTAAATTAAATAACTGTTGGTATTAGATTTTCAGCCAAGCAGACGATGTTCAGGACGACAAGAAATGCTCAGGACGGCGAGCAATGCTCATGACAGTGTGCAATACTCAGGACGGCGAGCAATACTCAGAACTTCCGTAACGGCAGAATAAGTTGAGTCAACATGATTAAAGGGACGCGCATACATATGATTAATACATGTTTAATACTGGATTAAATGACTACTAATGAAGAGGAGTGATAAGGGGGAACATAGTAAATGAGCCGTTACAAGAGAATAAACAGAGGTGAAGACCGCAATAAATGCTGCAATGAAGACAGCATTGAAGACAATATTGAAGACTGCAATAAAGAGAGAAAGATACCATCACGAAGTGGGAGAAGACACTATACAACAAGAGCTCCAGCTGCAAAGCAAGGACAATTCAACCCATCCAGCATACAACACTACTCTCTCTTTCTTACTCTCTCTCTCATTCGGATCATTGTTCACATACCGCAACTACTTGTATCTGTTCTCAGAACAGCCATCTGTACTCATCACAGAACAGCCTACTAGAAACGTTACCAGTTGGAGGCAGATTCCAACCGGGGGTTTCACCCTATTCAAAGAATTTCCCTGTCATCAACCTTGTTGTTATTTACTTGTTCTATAGCTTTATATTCACCATCACCATTATTTAGCACCTACACTAACTCAAACACAACACTCTAAAAAGAACTAGTCTATTTAACTCAAAATTTTTCCTGAGCTCGACAATTGTCAGATTTCTGGCTTAAACCATAACCTTTCTTTATTTAGGTAATAATATCTAAGGTACCCTAAATATTGGTAAATTTTTTGTTAATAGATTTGATGATTGAAGAAAAAAAACAGAATGTAATAATATTGCAAACATATAACATCATACACCCCGTAAGTTACTTTTATTAGATGCATGATCATGGGCATATCATAATACGATAATAAATAATTGATAAATTAAAACCCAATCAAACATATTTGTCGTGTCCAATTGCATGTGCATTAAGATAGTTAGAGCAACCCGCAAGTGGTTGTTGTGAGTAATTTTACATTTTCCTCCTTATAGTTAGGTTTCAGGATTGACCCTTTTGAATGATTAAAATATTTGTGAGGAGCACTCACTACAACAAGTCTTACATTAAGCTTTTTTTTGAGAAGTGACCTGGTGCAAATAGAATTGGCCCAGCCCAACGAGCTTAGGTATACCAGTCTTCTTCTTTGTTCTTCATTGGTATCCCATAAAAAGATCTTGGAATTTTTTTTACTTCTTGAAGAACCCCAACCTGGAGTTTATGGCAAAACCTGACATGCATTCGAACTGTTTTAGAATCTTAATAGCTTGCTTCACTGAAGGAACATCACCTTGGGTATATAGGAGAAAATCATCAACAAATGTTGGTCAATAATGTTAGGTATACATCGGCAGAATTACTTCGTGTTGAATATTATTCCAACTAATATATGTCTATTATGTCATAACCCAAGTGAAACTTTAGAGCATCTACTGTTACATTGCATTGCCCAATTTTTCAACAAGTTTGGGACCTAGGCATTTCAAATCAATGGATACAAACTCTTTTGAATCTTTATTCAGTTAAAAAATTATTACAATTTTTTTAAAGATAATAATGATGATTTTTCCTTAAAAAGATCATTTATATGCTATGGAGTTTACGGAACGAAAGAAATGAAACTTTCACAACTATTAATCGATTCTTTCATAGAGCTAAATCGGTGTTAACATAATGGCTTTTGTGAAATCAAAAAGATTTAATCTCTATTTCATTTGGTGAGAATCACAATAATAGGCTGAAAATGTGCAAATATGGATGGAAACCACCAACAATAGGTTTTGTCAAAACTAATTTTGATGGTTCAAGAATTAACTCTTCTTTTTCTTCCAATGCAGGTTTTATTATTCGAGATGAAAATGGTCAAGTTATCAGTGCGAAAGCTAGATACCTTGGAAATATGCCAATGCAATCTTAGTAGCAGAAGCAACAACATTTAGAGATGGAATCAATGAAGCAATCAGTATGGGATATACAAAACTTATTATTGAAGGTGACAACTTAGTAGTGATTAAGGCTTTTAATAATGATTTTCGTACACCATGAAATAACCTTACTACAAGATGCTAGAATTCTTATTCAGGTGCTCAACCACATCTACAAAGAAGCTAATCCAGCGGTATAATGGATAGCCAATTCAGGATATTCAACAATCGATCACGTTTCACTCTCACCGTCAGAAGACTGTTCTTTTCCCTCTATTGTTCTTTCTGATAGATCTGGGTTTACTCTCGAGAGGAGGACTCCCTAATTTTTAATATATCCTTAAAAAAAGATGCCTTAATAATGATAAGCAGATCATCATAAGCAGTTACTTGTTATTATCTCTATAAATACAAGTATACAACTACATGTTGACAGGACTTTCATTCTCTCATTCTCCTATTATAATCGACACAAGAATAATAACTAGTATTGCTAATTGTTTGCTCCCAGGCTTAGCTTTCTTCTATCCTTAGAAGCGAATTTGCTACAACCTTATAAGCAAACTCCGATTGAGCGAGTGAAAATATCACTTCAAAGACAATGATCTTCACGCCTCAAAGTCATAAATTATACCCACAGTTCTAGCATTAAGGACCATTTATGTCCTTAGCTACTGACTACTGTAGCTGGCAAAGGCAAAGCCATATACCATATATCGGGATTAAAACCTTCTTACGTTTGCTGAACCGGTAAAAATTGAACTGAACTGGACTGGACTAAACTGAATTGAAAAGGACTAGACTGAACTAAACTTAAGTCCTCAATAACAGACCCTTAGTAACGAAAGAAAAAACAAATCATCAAGTTTTTAAGGGCCAAAGTAAAATAATTAAAAGCAAAGATTTGCCAAAGTACTTATCACAATTAGTTGTTAAATTAGTATTTAAAAAGATTCTCCATAGGACTTGCGTACTCAAAGATTTGCCAAAGTAAAAGAAGGGATTATTTTCTGCTAGAAGAAACCTCTGATTCTCCAAATGCCCTTATCAGCCGTTTGTATTCTAGAATTTTCATAAAGTCCCTCTCCTTACACCTACCTCTCATTCGCAAGTTAAATTAGAAGATAAGAACTAAAACCTTTTGTTTAACGTGATAATGATTACACATCATGTAAGAGTATTTTGGCACTGGGAGTTCTGAAATTTCAAAATGGCATTTGCATTGTTGTAGAACGAAGCTTTGCTTAATTATTCTCTACTAGCTTAAGGTAGGAAGACAAGGAAGATCTGCAATAACATGGAAAGCAAAATCTGGTGTATGTCTTTGCGGAGCTTGTTGATCTTAGGGTATTGTTTGGGTATGTTTCTTCTTTCTAATTAACTCAAACTTTATTCTTGAATGCGTGTTATCAAGTACTCGTATCAACTTCACTTTATCTTCTAGCTGCATTTTCTTTGACAAAGGTAATATACGAATGTGAAATGTCGATAGGATAACTAAAGTACATACATATTCATTCATGTTTCAAACATACTTACAATGATTGAAGAAGTGATTAAACTAATTTAACGAAATTAAAAAGAACTACTATTCGGACATAGAAAAGTAACATTCGATGGAATTGGATATCGCGTATGTATTAATAAAAATGTCCTTGGAAATCGTAAGTAGTTCTTGACAAATAACATTGGTTTGTGTTTTAATTAAATTTATTTAAGCTTTCAAAAAATTATTTATTTACTAAATGTTAGCGGTATTTATCTGACCGGATTCTCGTTACCACAACTGTGTACTCCCGTTGATCCATGCCATGTTTGCTTTTAATTTCATTATTTTACAAAGCCTACTATATTCTTTCTTTCATCAAAAAAAGTTATCCATCAGACCACCACCCCCCTCGTCAGCCTTGAGGCACGCTTCCGGACGCACCTTCAGTTATAGCCGTGCCACCCCTCCATTTCAACCTTTATCTCCCTAACAATCATCATCATAATCTACGCCATCAAAATCAAATCAAAGCACCACTAACATTCGGATCAGGTTCAAAACGTGTATTGGGATATCTATTGAATAGAAGGTCGTCCATAGAATTTACAAACTTGGGCAGCAAATATATATTGTGATTGCCTGATTGGCGCAGTTAGTTGTGCCGGAGTTGAGTTCAAGAGAGTGACGTGGTTGCAAGGGCGGTGGTGAATGCTTGTGACATATTTACAAAATGGAGTATGCACTATGAAGGCGGTGGTTGTCAGGTGAGTGTGTCATTGACGGAGAACGACTCAGAGGAGGGCGGAGAGTTACAACCGTTTTATTGTTCTTAGAAACAAAGGTACAAATGATTAAAAATAAATTAAGCAAAAAAATTATAAAATTAAATAATGATAGTGGCACACAAAAGTGACACCCAAAAGATTCTGTAGTCCNNAAGAACTGGTAATTGTGTTTTTTGTAACGGATGCAAGCTAAGCAAATAATGAAATAAACAATAATCGCATAGTGTTTACTCAAAATTGTTCTCTAGCCTCGATTAAACATGTTAGTCACTCATTATTATTGTTATTATTATTATTATTATTATTATTATTAGGGTAAATTGTTGAAAACCCCCTTTTATATAGGCATTTTTGTAAGGGCACCCCTTTTATAAAAGTATTTGTAAACAACCGCCTTAGAAGACCAATTTCTTGTTATCAACCACCTAAAATCATTTAAAATGACTTAAGTGCCCTTCGTTTGCACCACAAACTCCATGCACGTTTCCATTTCTAAGATAATCAAATAATCAAAACTAATTTTGGATTAATAAATTAGAAATTACCTCCATCAAACTAATTAGCATCAATTCATCATTAGAGTGAAAAAAAAAAGAAGTTAATGGACTATTAACAATGGCTAGTTAGGCTACACTTCACTCTCCATTATCTTTTACCATAACCAACCCCATTCATCTACCCGAAATTAACTCTCCATTATATTTCCTATCTTATTTGACATTCAATCATTTACTTAAACCCCCTCTTTTTCCTTATATTTCAATCTACCCCAAATGCTTGATTTTGTTAATCATTATTAATGGTGATGTGATAATAAGTATAATTGATTATTAGGGATAACAAGGAGAGAGGATGGTGGTATTATTACTTATATTAGAAAAAAAGAATCTATATTTTGAGAGATTTGGTAAGTTAATAACCAAAGATACACGCACAAAGGGAGATTGAGGTACAAACGAGGGTAATTTGGTCTTTTTATGAGGTTTAGGTGGTTGTTCACAAGAAAATTGATCTTCTAAAGGGGTTCCCTACAAAAAGTTGTATAAAAGGGGTGACCTTACAAAACCACATATATAAAAGGGGGTTTCTAACAATTTATCCTTATTATTATTATTATTATTATTATTATTATTATTATTATTATTATTATTAGTTGTTGTAGTAGTAGTTTTTATCATTTATTTTGTACAAACCAAATTAATTAAATGAATTTATTTAGCCTTCACAACGGGGAGAAAAATGGCAAAAGATAACAAGGAAGAAGCAACATGCAAACAAGGGTAATTTGGTCTTTTTATGAGGTTTAGGTGGTTGTTCAGAAGAAAATTGATCTTCTAAGGGGGTTCCCTACAAAAAGTTGTGTAAAAGGGGTGTCCTTACAAAAACACATATATAAAAGGGGGTTTCTAACAATTTATCCTTGTTATTAATATTATTATTATTATTATTATTATTATTATTATTATTATTATTATTATTATTATTATTATTAGTAGTAGTAGTAGTTGTAGTAGTAGTAGTTTTTATCATTTATTTTCGTACAAACCAAATTAATTAAATGAATTTATTTAGCCTTCACAACGGGGAGAAAAATGGCAAATGATAACAAGGAAGAAGCAACAATTTCATCAGCCATCCATTCTCCACCAGAAGGGAACACAACGTTTATGGGAGGCACGACATGGTGTGTTGCCCTGCCGGGGGCGTCTCAGAACGATCTCCAAATCGCACTCGACTGGGCTTGTGGCTTAGGCATGGCTGACTGTACTGCTATAAAACATGGTGGAGGATGTTATCAGCCCGATACATTGCTATCCCATGCTTCTTACGCCTTCAACAGCTACTATCAACAAAATGGAAATAATGACATTGGCTGCTACTTTGGAGGAACTGCCACTTTGACGAAGCGTAATCCAAGTAATTCTCCCTATAACATTTAATTAAGTGGCTTGCTTGCCGATAGCAAATTAGCCATGTTCTATTAATATATACTTCTTCATTAGCTCTCAAAAAACAAAAACAAAACAGTGTTCTATATATATATAAGAACTTTTACATTTTGTGTTGTCGAATAATATAGCTAAGATTACAATAACTAATGCGCAACAAATTCCTGTGGGAGTACGTGTATAACTTATAAAAGGCATAATTATGCACCCTAGGGCCGGGGCGTATATATTTTTACTGCTTGCATGCTTGGTTGCTTTAAAATACATATATGATCACGAAATTGATTTACATTGTTCCTCTGATGACATACATTAACTCCATTAATTAATTTCTCAGGTTATGGGAAGTGTATATATGGTGCTTCAGGGTACGCAACTATTTACAATTTCATTTTGTGTAGTAAGTTAGTAACCATACAGTTACAACTTACAATCTATCACACATGTGAGTAAATCTGATGTCATGTGTAATGATTTTTCAGGCCTGTAAGTTCAGCACCAACAAGGTTATATGCACGTGGGAAAATGACATGTATTTTACCATTACTCCTCTCCCTAAGGTGGTTTCTGGCTTGAAGCTAAGAACATAGCTAGACACGTTGAGAAAAGGTCCGCGGGTACAATTAATTAACTCAGCTTGCTTGATTAAGGGGTAAAGTGAGAAAGGAATCACCATTTAACAGGATTTTTATGGACTATAATTTTATGGGGTCTCGTATATCACTTTTAATTTGTTAAATTATGTATGACTATAATTTTGCAGAACTTATGCCTGACTTTATTACTAGGTACGAATGTTTGAGGAGCACATTAATGAATAATGATTATATAGATGCTACTTCCATCAGAATCACGATTACTCAGTACTCACCTTGGTTATCAAATGCGCATTTGTGCTCTATCAGAAAGGGGGTGTTTGACTGTTTGGTTCAATTTCATGTAATGCAAAAAGAATATATGGAATGTTTGGTAAAAAAAAATTGGAATGTAATTTCATCCGTAATCACAATCACCTCCACCAAAATTAATAAATAAAAAAACTCCAATCTGTCCAAGAAGGCAAGGAAAAGACAAAGATAAGGCTGTGATTAAGGATTTGTGGCCAAAATCGGAGAGAGGAATCGAGAGAGGATAAACTAGTCTAGTCAACCGACAGTTAAGGTTGAGATTTGGGCTTCAAACACCGACGGGGATTTGACGGTGGCTATGACGGCCAAGACAATAAAGTGATGAACAGTTGGAGACGAGGAGTTTAAGGGGGCCGTCTTGGGTGGTGACTGGTGAAGGCAAATCGTGCAAAAGGAGAGAGAAAACTATCGGTTGGTGGCAGCTATGGTGCACAACAACAATTCGGCAAATCTTTAGTACACCGGGTTACACGTACGCCGTGTGAATTTATGACTAATCATAATAATATTGACTAATATTATTAAAAAGGTGACTAATGATACATGCATGTTGTAAAGCTTTGCGCGCAAAAGACGCCCGTTGTACTTAAGAATTGGAGACAACAATTACTGTGACTTTTGAGATATGCAAGAGGAAGCTAAGGAGGCACGGACAGGGAAGGGACAAGTGAAAGAGAGATCGGAGGAAATGAGTGTAGGGCTGTTAACATTGGAATAACTATTAAACTTGGGCCACGCACACTGCGGCAGTGCTGCGCGCAGGCCTAACACACGAAGGGAGAGATTAACCACACAGATGGGCCTTTAGGGGTTCCATCCTAAAACTAATTGACAATAGAAGGCGGAGTAATCCTCTAGGCTTTTATACAGGTTAAGTCTCTCGTCTCTACTTAATGTGGGACAATATTCCCACACTCCCCCGCACTCTAATGCCTTTTGCCTCAACGATTGAGACCATTCGAGTGACATGTCTTTGGCCTGATACATATTAAACTTGCGCAGCGCACACTGCGGTAGCTACAAGACCAACACATAGAGGGAGAGATTAACCACACAAATGAGCCTCTAGAGGTTTCATGCTAAAACCAATTGACAATAAGGGGAGTAATCTTGTAGGCCTTTATATATATATAGGTTAAGTCTCTCCTCTATACAAGCTAGCTCACATCTTTTTCCCGCCACCAGGTAATGTAACACGTTCAGTCCGAGGGAAACAATAATTGATTCCTATTTGGGCAAAAAAACGTCAACGTAATTCCTTTGTGTTACATAAGCAAGAAATTCTTCAAACTAAATACCCCTTAAATAGTATTTCAACGCCACTTGGAAATAAAGTTAGTGGATTCGATCGACTGAATATGTAGAATGAGGTACTCTTTTTAAGGCAGTGTCGCGTTATCACGTTAGGGACTCTAACTACTCGAAGTAGTCTGCTGATGAGGGGGATTGAGTTAAATTGTGACACTTATGGTGTAAGCTCGAAGGAATTTGAGATTAATGTAATCATTAAGTCAAGCAACGAGAAATAAATACCAGAAGAGATAAAGGATGATCAAAGATGAAGGGATTGGACTTTATTGATTTCCATTGAGGATACGGCAAACCCATAGAAATGCCTAGAGGGGTTGTGGGCGCGATTACACAGTCTATGCTAGTGCTATTAAAGTTAAGATTTGTGTTTTTTTGGTGATATCTTATTCTTCTATGTTGATGGTGATGCTCTATGTGTAGTGTCTGTTATTGCTCCTTCCTCTTCATATTTGTGTGTAGTAAAATAATAGTGGGCACAACGAAGTAAAATAATAAGTAGTGGGTGGTTGAAGTCCACTCAACCCACTTCAATTGTTACCGGTCAACAATTCACAACATGCTTTATTTATAGTATGTTTAACATAGTTATATAGTAGGATTGATTTGACAAAATTTCATTAAATTTGTATTGAGTGATCAACTAAAACTAACCATCGACTTGGCCCATAATATAACATTGTGCTATCGACTTAACCCATCTAACTAATATTGAGACATTGACTTATCCCTTATATTAATAATGTGTTAACAAATTAACCTATAATTCAATCCTTTTTATGTTTGAACTCTTTAACCCAAATAATTAAATTGTGGGTTAACAGTGTTACAGACTGATTGTCGGCCCATAGACATCCAGCAAAAGATAATTCAAAAATACAAAACAAGACTTTTGTAATATGAGTTGAGACGTACAATGAGACAGACGTACATATGGACTCTGAAGTGCCAGTTCTCCTCATGACCCTGATCTAGACTTGCTCATGGGCCGAGTCACACACATTTTTGGGCAGCCCGAGTCGGGCCAAGCCTCGACCCGGGTTGGGCCGGCAAAAATATTGGGCTGCAAAGTGCGGCCCAAGTTGAAAATATGTTAGAGAACTCATATGAGAGCCTTTATCTATTTTACGTAAATTCTCATTGTAGACTAAGGAGGCTCGACAAGAAGAGAAAAATTTGTGTGAACCAGCTTCATATATGAGAATGAGTGGGAGGGGTCATGAGGTGTCATTAGTAACTACTTGAAAGGTCATTAATGTCTAATTTCATATATAGAATGGAGTCATTAATTTATGTGGTGCAAGAAAAGCTGTTAAAGTTAGGGAGCTATCGGAAATTTTTACCATACACCCGGAGTACACGCGCGGGGAAAAAATTGATTTTTTTATTGCATTCAAAAGACGATTAGTCGCATTCAAAGAGTGATTAATCGCATATGTCAGGGGAAGTTTAGCAAATTCTTTTAGACAAAAAACGAAAAAATTTCCCTTCGATTGCATTGAGAGGGGCGATTAATCGCATTGAGAGGGGCTATCAATCGCATTAAGAGGGTGATTAATTGCATTCATAGGGCGATTAATCACATTCAAAGGGTGATTAATCGCATATGCCAGAGGAATTTTAGCATTTTTCGATTGCATTTAAAAGGGCGATTCATCGCATTCAGAGGGGTGCTTATTTGCATTTAGAGGGGGATTAATCGCTTTCAGAAGGTGATTAATCAATATGAAATGAGGAGAGAGAGTGGAGTGTAACGCAAGAAGGGGGCGATTAATGAAGGAGGGGGGATTTTAGCGAGGTATACCCTGTTACCTATATAGGTAACCGGATGTGCCTAACTTTTTTTTTTTAGGTAGGTACACCCTGTTACATATATATAGTAACAGGTGTACCTAACTTGTACACCCGGGTGTACGGTTCACACACTCGGAGCTATACCGTACCGGTTGACCCAGTTTGATATGGTCCAAGAGCACTAATCTTCCCGCCGTGAACTATTTTATCCTTTTTGTTCTTTAATTTTCTTGGTACTTCTTTTGTTTTTTTATGGACTTCAATTTTATTTCTTTGTACTTGATAAACTATAAATTGAACGAGGTAACTAAGAGACAGTGACACGGTTATGAGCACAATCAGTTAATGACAAGTAGAAACTGAAGTACGATAAAGAAAATTATAACCGAGATTACAACCCATTAAATTCGTTTTCATTCCAGTCAAAGTATATTTATACGGTGCAGCACAAAGGTACATTATTGTAACAGTTAAGGTGCTAGTATATATATATGTGTAAAAAGTACACACAAGCACAGATGTAGGTATACATCATAGATAATAAACACACAATTAGGCGGTTATTGGGGCTGTGTTGGTAGCTAAAACCCTTTTACATAACCATGATGAAATTTACGGTGGGCAAGTTATGTTTAACTCTAGTACTGTTCATGCTTTCCTTAATTCAAGCTCATCCTCGGTCAACAATAACGGGGACAGCAAAACCTTCCACAGTGGGGCTCGCTCCTTCTCCTTATGAAGTATTAAGGAACATACCATTGGTACATATGCACATAACCAATGATTTGGAAGAAGGGAAACAACTAACAATCCATTGTTGGTCTAAAGACGATGATCTTGGCACACATATGCTAACCTACAAATCATCTTACAATTGGCAATTCCATCCAAACGCATTTATAAGAAACACGCTTTTGACCTGCCAGATGTCTCTTCCGGGGGTTGAAAGACAAGTGGTGGTGTATAGAGAGAAAAGAGATTTTAGCATTTGCCATCATGACTGTACCTGGAGCATACGAAACGACGGAGCGTTCTTGTATGATTACCTCCAGAAGACGTGGAATAAACTAGAATCATGGTAGAAATTTTTTATAAGCAATGATTTAAATTGTTCTGCAAATTAATAGTAGTCACTAGACTATTGATATATATTGTGCTACCGACTTATTTACATAAGATAGTCTCTTGCCCTCTCCCCGTCTGATCCTGTGTGCAACGTCTCTCTCCCCCTCCCCGCAACGTCTCTTTCTGCTCATCGGCACAACCACCCAGGCCGACCATCCACTCGTGCTGCTCTCTCTCTCTCTCTCTCTGCTCCACGGATTAAACATGTTTTCATACAGGTTTCTCTGTGGGTCACTTTGGAAACATTTTTCCGATTTTTACAGGGTAAGGCTGCGTAAATCAGACTTCCTCAGGACCACATCCTAGATGGGATTAACCGAGTTTTTTTGTTGTTGTAGTCTCTTGCCCTTCTGCTACTTTATCGATGTGTGTATGGAAATATACCATTTTGGGTTCCTGACTTAAATCATAATACCTAACTGGTACCCATTTTTCTCAACAACAACTACAACAATAACAACAAACGAGTGTAAATCCCCATTAAATGGAGTTGCTCAGGGCCAGGATGTACGCAACCATACCCCTGCTTAAGAAAACAAAGAGGTTGTTTTCGAGATTGACCAATTGCTGTATTGAAGTATTGATTTCCAATAATTTCACAAAAAAAGAAGTATTTGAAGGTTTCTTAGCCATTTTTCTCGATATACCAAAATGGATATCTGAGTTTTTTAACATTGTACCAATGTGGATATCTAAAGGTTTTCCGTCAGAAAAACTGTTAACTTGCTGACGTGTCCGTCTATTTTAGACCATTTTGGTAATTTTCTTTCATGAACCATTTTTTTTGCCATGAGAAATTGGTATCTAAAAATAAAGTTAAATGACCGTAATAAGAAAATGTGGAACATCAATTTTCATATAGATTAACTTTGACCATCAAAATCAAACATCATCACGATCGCTTTAAAAACTCATCAATCATCATCATTGTCTGAATGCAAGGCCGATGTAACTGATGGATCCCAGCAATTGCTCTACTTGCCCTATGTTGACGTATAACTAGCCCTGTATAGTAAGTGAGAAATTTGTCCCACATCGCTAATAACAAAAGTGGCAGGAACATTTCTCTTATAAAACGCTTGGCCTAGTAGTAAAAAGGTACGCTGATATACTCTCACTAAACTACACTTTAAATATACGATTTTCTATCACTTGTCTGACTTAAGCATCGGAGGGGCTCTCCCCGACAAGCCCCCGGGCTAGTTTCACCATCTCTGTTTTGTAGGACGATCGTGAAAGTCGGACAACATTGGACGATCGTGAAAGTCGGACATCGTTGGACGATCGGGAAAGTCGAACAACATTTATTATCCATCCGTTCCACTTCTCTCCCGAGTTCATTTAATTATTGGTCACGTGCTACTCACGTTCCCAAGTCCCAAATCGAACCTCACAACAATTGGCGCCATCTGTGGGAAACGTGACGAGCATATGGTCAGTCTTCGAAGTGTATGAGAAAGCGGTAACGGAACTAGCAACACGAACGATCGAACAAGGAAGGATAAAGGTAAGATGGTTGAGAACGTTAAAGATATTCCTCATAATATGGAGGATGATATGGCCATGAAGGCTGAGAGTCAACGTGACCGGACATCTCATCAACCCCTTACTAGAGCAGATTTGCAAAAAGTAAGTCAAGATTTGCGTCACGAGATGATGCAAACTCTGAATCATTTTTTTTCTCGTGAAAATTCGGGAGGTAATCCTGATCAACCTCTAATAATTCGAGAAGAAAGATCTGAAACCGGTAGCCAGAGGAGGGCTCATGGGAACCGGGTTCCCAAAAGGCCTTCACCGCACCCAAATCGTTGTGCGGTGCCAAATCCTCGTGCTACTGAGCCTCCTTGCAATGAAAAAAGGAACCCAGGTGACGCCGGTGACATAATAGAGTTGAGAAAAGCACTAAATCGTGCTAAAGATGGGCTCGAGCACTCAGCTACTACTCAGTATAGTTCCAGCTGTCCTGTTCTGTCATCACGACAAGTTAGGTCCTCGGTTCGAAATTCTCGTTCCATGTCAGTGAAGCATGGTGGGCAACCTAAACGTGATAATCGAGAAAAGGAAAAATCTACTACCTCGTCAGCTTTACATCGGTTGGGATCGCTTACCGTGAAAACCCCTCTAAGTAGGGAGATCATGGAAATGCCAAAACCTCCTAAGGTAAAGATCCCTACCATCGATGCTTATGAAGGTACCGAAGATCTCGAGGACCATTTGGCCTCTTTTCGGGCTCAAATGATGGTTCAACCGGCTTCAGAAGTCGTTTGGTGTAAATACTTCCCGGCCACTTTGAAAGATATGGTTCAGAAATGGTTCAACTCTCTTCCGGATAACAGCATCCATAGTTTCGATCAACTTTCTAGCAAATTCATGGCTCACTTTCCTACCAGAAAGACCCGAAAGAAAACCTCGGCCCATCTGATGTCAATTGTTCAAGAGAAGAAGGAGATGTTAAAGGTTTACCTTAAACGTTTCAGTGTGGAGGCCTTAAAAATTCCGAAAATAGAACCTGCGTGGCGATAGCAGCATTGATGAACGGATTTCGTACGAGCCAGTTCAAGTTTAAGTTGGCCAAGAAGCAATCGAAAACTCTTGATAAAGTTTTTCAAAAGGCAGATGAGTACATTATTGCAACTACCGAGATTTGTTATGTAGAAAGAGAAGAGAATGGAAAGAGGGGACCTCAAGATCGAAACCCCAGCCCGAATCCTAAGAAATCTCGTACGATCTCTTAGGAAGAAGAGGATGACTATAGGTTCTCCAAGTCACGTAGAAACATTTTGTTTGAGATCAAAGACTCCCCCATGTTAAAGCGACCGGAGCCTATCCGAACACCGATCCACTTCCGAAACCAGAATAAGTTTTGTGAGTATCACAATGAGAAAGGTCATTCTACCAAGGAATGTCGGGAGTTAAAAAGGGTGCTAGATGAGCTGGCAGATGCAGGTAAGCTAAATCGCTACCTGAGAGAAACGAAGGGCACTCAAATTGAACGACCTCCAAAAAGGAAGTTTGACCGTTTACTGATACTCGACGGCAAAACGATTGAAAACGACAACCTCAGGCAATGTTTTGTCTAGATCAGTTAAGCGTCATTTATTCCTATCTAATCAAATAAAGGGTTTTATCTCTTATTCCTAGTTTGTGCATCTCAGGAACTTCATCTCCCGCATATTTGTTTTCGAATGAACGTTGTAATATTTTGAAATTTAGTGAGTCCCGATCATTGAGATCGGTTATATTTCAATGAATGGTTTTCCGGTTTACAACTTTTCTTGTTAACCCGATCTTTGAGATCGGTTTCTGAGTGTAACTCGGTATAATATCGCATTAATTTCTCGAATCAAGACTGACATTGGGAGAACAAGGTATAAAAATGCAAGTCCGGAATATGAAAGAAAGTCGTCAGTTCGAAACAAAGGGCAAAACACGGGATAAGAAGAAACATCAGGCCAACTTGGTGTCTCGAACTTATATTTTGTATTTTCGGGCAAATTTATGTTCCATACTTATATTCATTTTGGAAAAATTCCATTTAGGGTGCCTGAGGTTTGGCCTAATCTCAAAAAGGGTGCCTGAGGTTTGGCTAGTACCATTTAGGGTACCCAAGGTTTTACATATATTTCAAAAAGGGTACATGAGTTTTAATAATACAATTTTTACATTTTTATTTATACTACTTATTAGGATAATCATTAATGTAAAAGTTTAATTGATGAAAAATAAGAAGCAAAATTTCCAATAATTACTTTTTAATGAGGGTACTTTAATTTACATTTTAAAGTTTGAGTAAATAGTTTAATGAAGGGTAAAAATGATAAAGTACAATAATTGATCTGTATATCTAAAAGTTTTCCATTTAATTATGGGTGAAGTGAGTTTAGGAATCAAATATGCATTGTTACATGTAAATCTTATGAAATTTTTGAATAATTAAAATGCTAAATTTTGGGAATATATTGTAGTTTTTAACTTTATATTTTACAAAATAATATGCCAAAGTCAATATTCTAACACTTTGTTAGTTCGTCTGTTCAAGAGTATAATTGAGCATAACATAGTTTCACTTTTAACTTAAAAACTGAACAAAACTAAACGAATATATTGAAAATATAACTAACTTGTGAATTGGGCCAAGGTGGAAATAGTATTCTTAATTGAACAGAAACGGAAAGAACCAAACAGCAACATTTGAGTCAAACTAAAGTGATTTTATCATTTTGCCCATAATGACAGGTTCTCTTATATATAAAAACTATGTAACAAAATTTGAGCCGAAAATGTATCAACAAAACTTAGACAAAGTGAAAAAAAAAACTTAGATGTATGTTATGGGATTAGACTAAATCTCACCATTAATTCTTAATTAGGTACACCAGGTGTAGATTGATTTTTATCAAAGCATTGTTACACATTTATTAGTCAGCTTATAAATATAAAATAGTGAGTACTTTATTTATTAGTTTTGTTTTTGGTATATAGGGAGGCACTGAGGCCGGTAAGAATCAAGCCCTCAACCTTAAGGGTTGAAGGTGTACTCTCTACCACTTTATTTATTAGTTTAATTTCACTTGGTGTAAACTTATACCGTGTGTACTAAAAACTTACCGAAATCTCACACAACCTAAGTGGTAATACCTAGTCAAACTTTAGACACCCTTTTTGAGGTTAGGCCAAACTTTAGACACCCTAAATGGTATTGACCAAACCTCAGGCACCCTAAATGGAACCCCTTTTAAGTTTAGGTTAAACCTTAGGCACCCTAAATGGTACTAGGCAAACCTTAGGCACCCTTTTTGACATTAGGCCAAACCTCAGGTACCCTAAATGGAATTTTTCCATTCATTTTTATGGGCAAGTTGGTATCTCGGGCTTATATTAACATACCCGGGAAACTTGTTTTCCCTAACTTATATTTTACATCTCCCGGCCAGTTTAGTATTTCGGGCTTAAATGTTTACAAACTCAGAATTGAAGTGGAATTAAGCTCTCTATATCGGGAAGCTAAATCGAACCTCTATAGCGGGGCTTGTGATATAAAGTTGATTGGTCGACCATCATTCATTACTCGTGAAACGTATCAACTAATAATGGTCGATGGGCTACTGATCACTTCCAGCTTTTCATTCAATGTGAGAGGATATAGCAAAAACTCAATTAACTCCTATAAAGGGTGAGTTAAAAACAATCCTTTCACAAGGACATTAACCGAGCCACAATGAGAAACGGACTTGTTGGCCACCGTTCGATACATGTTATACTAACAAGTAAATGAATATGCGCTCTATACTAACAAAAACAAAGAGAAAAAGTCAACATGGGTCCCCACATCATTTCTCCAATGTAAAGGATTTGGAGATCGAATTGCCTAATTTACATATGAGGCGAATGTAAATTTGTTGAACTTGGACCCATTGTGATTCACGTAATATTTGATTTTCTTGCAAGAGTGGTAGCAAGCCTAGCAGTGAAGAGAAAAAACTCTTTATCAATGAGACTCAGTTACGTTCAATTCGTCAAGAAGTAAGAGCCGACTGATTTAATTTTACAGTCCACCTCCTCCACAATACTGAGTGACCTACAACACGTGAAAATTAAACAGCAACCAAAGAACGGAGACCAGGTTATCCGGTTTAATGGATAATTTGAGTTACACGGACTACAAATACTGAAGAACGAAACCAGGTTATCCGATTTACTAGGTAATTTGAGTTATATTGTAACACCCCGATGGGTATCCTGGATTAAACATAATATATAATGCAATATAATAATAGAAATGGATATAAATATAGTAGAGCCTTCGAGCTTCTACCCCAAAGTTCCCAACAGGTGTTACTGCAACATAAGTCTATCCATACAATTAATCCCTATAGAATCGCATGGCTAGAGATATGCTAAACAGATTGTAGAAAATAAATAGTAACAATAACATTGGTCTTAAATCCCAAACTAAAGTGACCTAGACAACTATTACAAAATTCTTGTGATCAATAGTCGTCCTTCCAAAACTCTCACACGTGTGAATAATACCTCTAAAAATATAAACAACAACGGGGTGAGTTTTACAACTCAGTAACCCATATTATTTATACCCTACCACAAGCACACACATATCGCTCTTTCTACAAGCATGCGAAAGCTGTAAACCATATAACATGCTTCACACCACATAGGTTCACTTATGGATATCATATAATCACATATCATATCAAAGTATAAGTTACGCAACGGAATAATAAACAAAAGCTATTTAATCATTTTACAGGACACAAGTCCATTAATGGTTAAGGTTTGGAAAGCAAAAGTCAATGGCAACAAAGGTTCGAAACGCTCATGATACGTCTCTCCGGCATGCAATCCACCAAACAAAGTCTAAGTATGATCATACTCTCCCTAGTAGTCCCCACTCAAAGATGGGCTATCAACCTCCCTACTAGTGGAACGACATAGTCGCTCATAGGCCTAAGTAAACAAACCCAAACGGGCGAGTTGCCAAATGGTTTCTAAAGTCTCCTGGAAGGTAGGTCCCCGTGTGGCCAATCCACAGGGTGCTTCAGACAAGACAAAACAATCCTTGCA